>WEIT01021213.1:18857-29613 GCA_013389985.1 Dryoscopus gambensis
CATAATGCCTCAGTGACCTGAATTAGTTACAATTTCTCAAAAAGGCAAGGTATTTTTATTGTGCGACTTCAGTAGAGCTACTTAAGGTGGAAACAACTTCTACTGGTTTTTCTAATCTTACTCTAACCTTCTCTTGAAGCCCTGAGGAATAAATAAAAAAGGACAAACTATTGACTTCATTTGGAAATGTCACCATTAACATTCAACCAGAATTTTTAAAAGTAAAGACTAGGCTTTTCTCCTGTCCTGCACTGTAATGATAATTTCCAAGACTGAGTATCTGGAAGTAGGGTGCCAAGAGGATGGATACAGGCTCTTCTTGGTGGTGCCAAACAATAAGGCAAAAGGCAATGGACAGAAACTGATGCACAGGATTTCCATCTGAACACATGGAAAAACCTCCTTACTCAGTGAGTGAGCACTGGTACAGGTTGCACAGAGAGGCTGTGAAATCTCCCTCACTGGAGATACTCAAGAACAGTCTGGATGCAATTTCTGTGCAATGTGCTCTAGCATGTGCTTGAGCAGGGAGGCTGTGCTTGAGGTAGATGATCCACTGTGGCCCATTCAGACCTTGCCCATTCTGTTATTCTGTGATTAAACATTTGGAGTGTGCTGTTGGTGAGCCAGCCTTTGTATCTGGACAGTAAAGAACAGGACATCATAAGCCCTACCTCCATTTCATCACGTGTTCTGAACAGATCTGGATGTCTCTCGTAGCCAGCTAATTATCCCACTGTTCAGGAAACCAGATTTTTCCTCTGAAAGAGCTCATCTCACACCGTTGTAGACAAATGTTTCCAAGTAATACCTTGATGTTCCACAAAAAGTTAAATAAATGGCAATCCCTAAAAGTGAAGCTACCTATTAATACATCCTGATGTAATAGCCAGAGCCATATTCTTGATCAGCTTTCTCACTTGGAAATTGACATCATATTCAAGCTGGGTGCAAATTTCTAAACAGAGTGTTAATGCTTATATTGCATGCAAGGTAGCAAAGAATCTGTTCCAGTCTGCTTTAGGTAAAAGATGCATAATAATAAAACTGAAAATTACTCTATATGTCTTGAAATCAAACAATTTTCTTTATATAATCAACAGTGCACTGAAGAAAGCATTGCAATCAGTCATGGTAGCTGATTTTCCTTAAGCTTTGCTCATGTGGATAATTCTCAAACATCTCCACTGTTCTGATGAAACTGATGGAACAGTTTAGCTGAGCAAAAGTTGGCAGGAACAGGCCTCTGGTTTTCATTTGGATTTTCTCCTGGGACTAAAATACAAGCAAACAAACAAATAAACCTCATGAAGAAATGATTAATTATTTTGGGTTTACACTTAGTACTGCTTTGCTTTGCACTGGCTTGGTGAACAGCTTGATGCTTCCATAACAAGTGTATAATAACTTTATAAGTAAGTGCATCTAAAACTGATGTGTTACATACATAAAGAGGAAATAAATAATAGATGTTCCATTTTTCTAATAGCTGTTTTTGTGCTCTTCCTTTCTTCAAATTCTCTTTATCTACTTTCTTTTGAAGCACATTCAATTACTCCATTGGGCAATAAACACTGGAAAAATACAGTCAAGATGCATTCTGTGTTAAGAAAATTACTTTTGTAAATACAGAATCTAGTAAAGTCTTATCAAATTCAAGATAAAATAATTTTATGACACTGGATTTTGATCTCTTTAAACAGGTGATTAGAGAGTAACATGTTGTACCATTTGATAAACAATATTTGATCTCATGATCGAGTTAATGTTTTGACCCACTGAGATCTGTTACAAAGTGGCTACAGCAGTTGTGCCAACAACTTGTGTCTGACTCCAGAGTATAAAGATTAATCATAGGAAAACCTCATGGTCATTGTTAATAGCAGACTACTCTTTTCCTTGCAGGGTGTACATGTAAAGTTTGGTCAGTGGTGGCAGAACCATACATCTCAGTTTAGAGATGTCTTGATATGGTTGTCCTTTGAGAGCTGCCTCCCCTTGGGCAGAGTCACCCAATTCTATACTCTTCAGCAAGACCTCCACACCTTAGCCACTTGCTGACATTAGAGCAACATGCAGGTTGTTTGGTCTGGGTGCCATTCAAAAGTTCTCCATCAGCATCCAGACCCATTTTGGCTGATAAATATAGAGAAAATGTGGAAATGCCACTGGTTTAAGAGGCCGTCTTCCTACATGGGCACTTTCCATACTATTGCACTGAATCCTAATTTGCTAAGCTTGTAGTTTCTTAGCTTTCCCAAAACTTGTTCACTGCTTTTTCATTTCCTATGGCACATTTCTTTTCCCCCTTCCCATTCCTGGGCACAAACTGGTTTTTGGTTACTTCTCCAGCAAAATGAAATTCTGCAGCATGCAAGTTCCCTGCCCTAGGCCAGCATAGCCCTTTCTCATTGCCATATTCAAGTTCAATGTTACCTTCAACTCCTGAGCCCGCTCAGTCCTTTGGGTACATCTTTAGGGACACTTAAAATCTGGAGTCAATAACACACGTACACACACACAGCCAGTAGCGTGGAAAAATGAATTTTCTGGTAATGCTGTTTAAAGCCAGCTAGTCTTCCCAGGTTTCAGACAGCCTAATGACTTGTCTGGCTCAAGTTATGAAGGCTACCTCTCTTTTCTTGCTGATCACACAGCTAGCGGAGGAGTCCAACCCCCCTTGCAGTAACCATCTCAAAGCAAAAACTTCCATGAGTCAGCTAGAACTCATAAATTGCATGTAGTTGGATTACCCCAATCATCATATTTCACGCCCCTTTCGGCTGATATTCTCAAGGAAGATGCACAGGGATACCAACCTTCCATGTCACATCTGCTGCAGCAGATTCTGTGCTCTACCATAGCTCTTGGCCTGAGCACTCTTGGGCAATACAAAAGGCAGTATAGACACATCCAGACGGCATAGGCTGCTGCAGGCAGGCATTTTCTCCTTTCCTGTGTGGTTGCTTATCCTGAAGCAAAATCCTTCCCTGTCTTTTCTCAGAGGGCTCACTGTGAAAAATGTTAAGCAGAAGATTTAGACTCTGGAATTTAAATTTAGCTTTCTGAAATCATTACTTTAAGTCTCGTTGCACCTCTGCAGGTGCTGAGCACCCAGGAGATCCAGCCATATCCTTTCTTACGCCCATCCTAGCACAGGTATTACTACTTCTTCAGTACTATGGGCTTATAGAGAGAAGAAGGAGGAAAGGATCAAGTATAAATTATGTTTAAAACTTACAACAGATCCAATTATGTTTTTGAGGATTTATAATTGTTTTATAAATGCTCTTATTATCCGATCATTCTATGCCTTTTGTTCCTCTGTGGACTCCTGTCTGGCAAAAACAACAACCCTACAAGTGAATTCTTTGAGCTAAAATATAAACCCATAGTTAAGTGTATAGCAACATGGTGGATTTAAACCAAATCTTTGAAAAAATGCCTAGAATGTGCACAGGGAGTGTTGAGGGAATTAACTGAAAACAAAAGGAACAAACTGAGTTAGCAGTATGTTGTTCCTCTGTTATATTTGTCTCAAATTCATAGGTGTTCTGCTGGTGTAAACTGCACTAATTCCATTTTTACCATTTTTAGCTAAAGATCTACTCCAAATATTTTGGCTGCAGCATACGGTCTCTTCACACAAGGAACAACTTTGCGCTATTTTACCTAGGACACAGTAAGCAATAAAAGAGGACATTTCCTACAATGCCTTATTCGTGTAGCCAGGATAATCTCAAGTCTTCTCAGGCTTTCAAGGTTTTCAGACACCGAGTAGAATGTATTTAGATTTGTACATATTCAGAAATCAAAAGCCCCTCAAGTACTAATGGATTAATTTATATTTCATAGAATAAAAAATTAAGTTAGAGCAGGATTTTCTGAGCTGAGTAAACCTTTATCAGCTGCTCTTATGCTTTTGGCATTCTTTGTTCTTATCTTTCTCCCTCAGGGATACAATAAAAATAGCTAATGTTCATTTTCTTCTGCAGTTTTTGCAACCACTGCTTCTGTTTGACTTTTATCTGACAATCCAGCTTCCGTGGCAGCCAGCGTAGGATTTTGATTCCTGCTACCTCTTTTTCTGGAGGTTGCTGATCATACTCTCTCCCTTGCTGTAGGTCTCATCAGCTGGCCTTGTGCCTCCACGGGCTGTGTCCTGACTAACAATACAAGGCTTGGTTCAAAGACAAAGGCTTCTCTTCCATTTGGACAACAATTTACCAAGTCACGGCAAGGTGCAACTACCGCTCTAGTAGTACTGAGACAGAGCCTGACTCCCTCAGCTACCACTCACCTCCTCCTGGTATTCCTTCCCCCAGGCTCCTTGCAGTGTGTCAGGGTGCAGAGGCAATGCAGCTAAGCAGTTATGGCCCAGAAAAGTTTTTTTGTGCCTGAGAAGGAAGTGAGGAGTCACAGAAAATTAGCAGACAGCAGCCTGGACTTGTGTCCTGCAAGAAGGTCAGCCTGGGATGTCAGATTAATTACAGGAAATTTATTTGTACTTTGCCTAAATAGAATAGTTGTTGTTTGATATGACCCTGATCTTGTCTATGTTCTCTCATGTTTTCAACTACCATTTCCTCAACTAGATTACATTTATGTTCGATGTACATCCTTTTGTGTCTGGGAGCATGACTGTGCTTCTGGGCACGGGGACAAATCCAGGCAACATCAGGGCAGGACTCCTCTTCCTCCATGCTCTGCCTTCTGCCCAAAGGTGAGCACCTGGACAGAAGCTGCAGCATGGCCCAATTGGTTGACAGCCTCTGCCTCCAAGCACAACCACTGCATGAACACACCAATTACCCTTCCAACCCCCACATTACACATGCTCTGCTCACTTAGGTTTAATCACCTCCACCTGGATGGTATGGTGAGTAATGCTCTGTGCATAATCCAGGTCTTTGCATTGTTTTCATGTGAGTTTAGGCTCAGACTGAAGAGAAGACTTCTGTCCATTTTCCCTTTTCATGTTATCTTTTCCCCTTATTCATGCTGTTAACCACATTATCTTTGACAAGAACTGGGTTAATCAGTAGCCCTTCACATGAAAGTGTTGACAGTGAAATCCTGTTTTTCCTTTCTCTAGGAAACAAATAAATTAACCATTAGATGTTTGTTGAATTTTTATTTTCTCTCTGATAATCTAAAAGAACAGCCCTAGGATGTTTCAAATCTGGTTTCTTGTAGAGGTGCTTAATTTTCTGATGGTCCAGTACATTGTTCCTTGCTGATTAAGCTTGCATAGGACAATGTTTAATGTAAAACCAATCCTAAAGGAATCTGTGACTGCAGAGAGTTCCAGTGCAGTACACTACCTCAGAGGTATGCTCATGTATGATTTTGTGATAGGCTGTGCTGAGCTAACATTTCCCTATTGCTGAAAAGGAAATTGGACACCTTCTGCTCCTCCCTTACCTGGTTCTGTGCTGTCACTCTCTTGTTCTTGGAGTAAACACATTCTGATCACTACCACAGAGACCTATCACCGAATTTTATATGCTGGGTGAATTTTCCGCCATTTAAACATGTTGAACCTCTTGTTGTGCACTCAGATGAGAGCCGGCTCTGGTTCAAGATATGCCACAAAAATCATAGCTGGGATGAGGAGCTGGGAGGAGATAATAAGACTGTCCCTTTTAACAGAAGTAAGCTGATAATTAATCTCATGTGATATCATGAAACCATGCACTATTAGGCACATCCCACCAGACACCTTAGTGATTGCCCCACAGTTATGGCACTCAGGTCTGGAAGACAACAGAACAATGACACATTTCAGCTCTTTCAAAGCAAATGGTACAATCCCTGTTTTGCAGGTTTCTTTTTCTGTCACGCTTACGTGATTCCTCTTCTTCAAGTGTAGCACCAGCACACACACGTGCTTGTTAGCCACCACCACAGCCATCCAGATTCCGGAGAAGGAAACAAGCTCCTTTAGTTCACTTAGAGATTGCTGGCAGAGTACCTTGATGGGAATGGAGAGGCAGCCTAAACAGACCTGCTGCCAGATCAGTTAACTTGAGTGCCAGTAGAAGTGCTCTAATGGCCAGGACTGGAATTTTCCAATATGTTCAAAATACACAGAGGGGTAAAGAAAGCCATGCTGCATGATATCTCCCTGCCAGAACAAAGCATGGGGAGTTAAAGACTTGCTGGAAAGACACTGGACTCAGCAGCAACCACTTTTACACCCACCTCACTTGTTTGTGCTGCTGTTTCTGCATGTTTCACAGAGATGTTTTGCTAGCTGTCACCTTCCCAGGACAAGTCTGCCCCTGGTATTAGTTTCCTAAAGTCCTACTTTTCTACTTCTCAGGTGTTTTATATGCCACTCAGTGGCAAGTACAATGCGAACTGCCTTTTTGTTTCCTCAGTTTCAATAGGTGGTGAGGGCCATTAAAACTTCTCAAATGTAAATAAAAACATGGAAACACAGTTAAAGGTTATTTAAAGTTACTAGTGAGCTACCAGTTGGGTTGCCCTAACTCAGCTTTGGGTCTTGGTAGCAGACACCAGCAGTTTAGCCTATGCTGAGGACACATCCAGTATCAAACTTCATCCCTTTCAGTCTGCAAGGTCAGAAAATGCAGGGATAGAAGCCCACCACTACAGGACAGTAAATGAGACTGAGCTTCTGCATGGATCTGCCTAGAATCTTCCTTACTATGGACACCCCAAAAAACCCCTCAAAAGAACATAATTTCAACTCAATAGCTCAGGTTTTATTGAACCATGTCAAAATTAATTTCTTTGTTTTCTTTTAAACACAGAAAAAAACAATCATAAAGGTTTTATGAGGAATTTTCTCCCCAGATCATAATGAATTACAAAACATTATGTAATCCTAATTAGTTAATAAACATTACTGTGAATTACATTTTTCTTCAGCTGACACCAGCAATGCATTATTGGTGATACACAATTCCAAAGAATTTTCACTCGCTGTCAACTTCTTTCGTTTAAGGAGAAACTCTCCTCAGAATAATGAATTCAAAATTCCAGTGGCCTAGAAACCTTGAGGGTTTTACAGATTGACCTTGAGGTTTGGGCTCTGTAATGACATTGCAGAAGTTCCTGCTGATTCTATGTAACTTTATAAAAGACCCACGTCAATATCCACAGGCGCAAAATCTCTATGTGTCAGATAGAATTTGTGAGGTTTTTTACATATTATACTAGATTTAAGAACACTACCTTGATTAATATTGAGTCGCAGATCACAGTTAGTATTGATGCAAAACACTGAAATTAGGTTTACCTGCATGTGAATGAGACCAGAATATAAACTTTATCACAGAAATTTCACTCCCCCTTTTCATGAATTTTCCATGAATCAAGGAATTGATTCCTTTAATCAATGGGGTAAAATCTTGCACCTGTGACATTAAGATGCATGTGCTTAATTCTGGCAATCTAGAACACATAAAAATCACTGTCTGAAAGACAGGCTGTGTCTGTATCTTTGCATTGTAAAATGATTAGAATTTTGTGAGAAAGGAGTGAAAGGGGATAGTTATGTCTTCAGAAATCAGTTTTATCTAAGCTAGTGTTGTGTCACTCACGAGGCAGAGGTTGCATGCATGCATGATTTATGCGCTTACATATATCAGATCATCCAGATTTCTTTTCATTGTAAAATTGATATTGATTCTCCTGTATTAGTAATACTGACACTAGGATAATTCTGACATCATTATAAAACATGCACTAAACCCCCCTTCCTTAGTAGCAACCCTTCTGCTCAATAAATCATGCATGGAAAGAGTTAGAAGAGGAAGAGACAGAGGAAAAAATGTTATTAGGACTTGCTAGAACCAGTCAGTGCCCAGTCCACATTGACTGCCAAAGGATACCAAGTGGTGTATTAGATAAGTCCTACTATTTTCAGACAGTAAGCAAGATACCAGTGTTTAAACTTGTAGTTGATATGGATGAAGAGCAGAATCCATCCAAGAAATAAAACTAACCCTTATATCACACTCATCCTCCAGTATATTAAATGCACATGTCAGTCCAGAGGTGTATTTCTAACAAAATGTTAGACATCTCAGAGAAAATGGGAGCTGTTTCTTTAAGAACCTGCTTCTACTGGAGGTCAATGGCTTTAGTATTACTCATTAAAAATTAAGTATAGTTATTGACAAGCAAACCACAGAAATTGGTTTATGTCAATGAAGAATGCCAAATAGATACATGTATCAGAGAAAGAGCCCTGGAGAGGAAGATCTTTGCACAATAAAATTAGATTCACAGGTCACAGATGATTTGTTAGTTCTTTCCAAGTTGTAAAGCTGTAATTTATGGAAGAGTTCTCCTAGACTCTTTACTGGCACTACAAAAAGAATCTTTTTTATTAAAGTGTAAGTTGCATGTCCTCACTAGTGACAACCCACAGATCTGACTGAATAAGTATAATCCCCTAAGAACAGAGCCTTCCTGAAGGTAAGAGGTGTTCTTTGAACTCTGTTTCCATTCTTCTCTGTGAAGCCTCTTTTTAGCAACCCCAGATGGAGGAATAGCTAAAGGTCTGGATAGTTTGTTTTTAACACAGAAAGATCTCAGATGTCAGCTATTCAGGTTGCCTTCATGATGTAAACACATTGCCACTGCCTACTTGTAATTTCTAGAAACAAGCTTTTCAAAACCAGCAACTTCAGCTGGTACAGCTGACAAGGCAGGGAATCTCTGCCCATGGCAGATACATGCAGCTCTTGCCCAAGCCTTGCTCTATCCTGCTGTGGAAGTATGGACATGCCAACTACGGTAGTGCAGTGAGGGGGTCTGAGAACCTCAAAGTCCTGCAGTAAGGGTGTTTGTGATGAGAGAGAGGGTACTGACAGGCAGCCCAAGTAGTACTGGCAGAACAGCTTTGACCTTGGGAGAAGTTCTCTGGCATTTTGAGTGTCATAGCTTGCCAATCTCCTGACTAACCTCTTCAGAGGATGAATAGAGAGATGAAGCATGTATTTTGTAAGGGTGAACTTCCACAGAAAATGAGCAACCAGTGGGATGTTGCAATGTGTGGGCTATAGGCCACCAATAGTCCCTGCTTTTTATTCCAAGAAAAACAAGGTCTTGAAAGTCATGGCCACCTCTGTCTATGCCCTCCAGTGACTCCACATGCCTTCACGGCCATCTGCACTGGGGCTTCTTTAGGACCAAGAGGTGGCAGACAGTGCTGGTCTGCAGTTTAAACACAAGGTTGTATTTACCACCCTCTGCCTAATCCACTCTGAGTAAGAGGAAGGCAGGAGCAATGAAGGACAGAAATTTCCATCTTTTCAAGACTTCTTCTGATAATGAGACAAGTCAAAGCCTTGTAAGGAGCTTCTGTCTGTATACTTCATATTTTATGTTTTCTTATAAACTTACTGAGGCCCTATATGTCTTTGATTAAAAGTAATTAAATACTAAGTACATGTTTTGGATATTAACAACTGGGCAGCTGTGTGTGAAAACATCCCCTGCAAAATGTTAGCAGGCTGAACATGGGTTTCATGGAGTGTTGCAGAGCACTAACATGTTTTAGACAGAACTATTAACTCTCAGTTGTGGCTGCTTTTTTTAATAGGCTTCTGTCAATTATTTTCTCTTCTTTTCTTCCCATTTCCATCCTTGTTACAAGATCCCCTCATGCCCCTGAATGGTGATACCAAGCAACAGTCCTTAAAGTCATTGTCATGCTGGGACTCTGCTGAGCTGGCTCCCTGGTGCTCCCTGTGTCACTCATGGGGACAAAGTCAGATTCATACATTCAGCTTATTTCTTTTCACTTTTTTTTTCCATCTGCTTTATGGATGACCCAGTGGTTACTGGAGTTGTACTGAGATCTGGACAAAGGCACTGCTTTCTGGGGAATGAGGCTGCTGGTAAATTGAAGGAAATGTGTGATTTCACCCCCCCAGTTGTTACATTTGCTATTGTGTTTTGCATGTGTGTAGGTGAGTGTATGGGTGATCATGTGGGAGAAAGAGAGATGGATTGATGGAGGGAAATATTCAGAACACTTTCCTCTTTTATTTAGGAAGAGGATATATTTTATCTCATTTTTATCAAAGGTGACATCAGAAGTAATGACAAGATAAATAATTTCAAGGTTTCAAAGAACAAGGATTCTAAAGAATAGGATTCTGAAGAATTGTAAAGAAAGGATCTGTCTTGGAGATTAAGTCTTTTTAAATCCTTCAGATCCCTTTGCCAAATACAATAATGTTCCTTTATAAATCCTTCTATTAATTTACATGTGGTATTGCATTTTTCCTTTAATGGTGTATGCAGGTACAAAAAGGCTGTGATGTGTATTTACTAAACAGTTACCTTTCCAGTTAGTGAATCGCTTAGCCTGGATGCTTTCTTTCATAAATACAGTCATTAAATGCATGAAATTATTGATCTAAACTGCTTTCCTGGGAGACTGTTCCTTATAAAGAGCAGAGTCAGGTCTCTTTTTGACTGCAAACTAGGCTAGATTTCATAATAAAACTTTCATCATAAAAAAGAAAAAAATAAAACTCTGATCAACAATAACCTCTCTATGATACATCAGTGACTAAATCTCTGAGAGAGCTGGCTTTAATTTTTCTTACAGTGAAAAAGAGTAGGAAGGATGCAGTTTTTTGCAAGGGACTCCTTTTTGAAGAGATCACGCTGAAAAGGCTGCTGAAGAGATCTCTTGCTGCTACAAATTGTAGAAAGGAGCTCTCATAATTACAGTCAGAGTTTATTGTGCCTCTCCTTGTCTCCCCCC
>WEIT01021213.1:41366-52179 GCA_013389985.1 Dryoscopus gambensis
AGTTATGTTATATGTTTCCAATAGCTTTCTTAAATAAGAAGCATCTGGCTTAAACAGCACAAAGCACTGGTACCAAGCATTGCTAGAAGGGCTTTGGCAGAGACCATGGTCTCTGTTCTTGGAGGTCTCGTGGGCTGCCGACAAGAATTTATGTTGTCATGTAAAGAGCTCTAGCCTGGCACACAGTCTGTTTGTGCAATTCTCTGTTACATACTTTCATTTATGCAGAAATTTTTTCCGGGGTTGAAGAACTGAGCAAAAGATGCAGCAGACTTCAGCTCAGCATCTCCAGTGTGTGTGCATAACTGAGAGGTGATACCTTAACCTGTGCAGCTGCACGTCCTCAGAGCTAACTTCACCCAAGATGATCCCCTTCCCAAATGAATGTGGGATGGTTGGGAGAAAATGCTCTTGAAGGGGCCACAGGGCCAGAGCTTAGGGTAGATCTCACACGCCATCATCAGAGTTGAAGCACTCTCACAGACAATGAAGACTTGATTTCATCTCCACCACGTCTTGTAGAATAATATGAAAATTCATTTAGCTTGACGTAGTACATTTTTTATGCGTGTCTGAATTTCACCCTTAAGTAAGAATAATGTTCATGAGTCTTTCCCGTTAAAGCTATATATGTATCTCTAGAACATAAAATATGCATTCAGAAGGGAGTCTGAAGGTAGATTTGTCAGACTATCAGTCCTGCTGGAACCATTTCTAATTGGCGTGGCAGGCTTAGGTTTCCAGATTGTAGTCCATGCATTATTCCTCTGTACTGTACCGGGGTAGCAAACAGGGTAGTAGCACACAGAATTATTTTCAGGATGAATATAACCAAGTCTTGAAGTGAAAAGTGCAAGAAAGGAAAATAAATATCCAATAGAGCAATATGGTCTAGATATGAGAAAAGATATGAGAATTTACATATGTAAAAGCATGAAAGAAAAAATGATCTTTTCCCAGTGCAAGTAATAGTTTTAGCTGATCTGCTGTCAGAAAATGTTTCCTAAACTAGTTTTATTTAAAGCACCTCTGAAATGGTAAACTGTCTAGCAATCAAGGAATTTCATTAGTTAATTTACCTTGATTAGCATGGTACTTTTCAGAAAAGTGCTAATCAATTTTAGCTTCCAGTAAACTGGAAACACCACATAAATTGCTGTTACAGTCTTAGACTGCTGATCAGTTCTGAAAATCTAAATCAGTGTGCATTTTTATACTGTTCTCTTTCAGTCATTGTCAGGAATGTCTTTCTTGACCTTGAACTGTGAGAGAAGAATTTCCATGTAAAATAGAGAAAAAGATGCCACACTTCATGATTGCAATTTTTAGTTAAAATATGAATATGTAAGAGATACGAAGAGCAAAAATGCTTTTAGTAAGTAAGGTGCTCATAAGGTGACTTTTTTTTTTTTCCATCCAAAGGGCATTCTCATGTGTTAGGATACAACGTTCTTTAAGCATACAGTGCAAACTGCTGGGTATGTTACAGTAACAGGTTTACTGAAAATTTGCAGCCAAAAAAATTCTTGCTATGCAATCCTCATGTTTTGTAAGCATAAAAGTGTCCAGAGAACACCATGAGATAATTGATAGTGCAATGAGTTTTCTATGCACCTCTTTCATTTTCCATGTTGTCACAAGCCGATCATAGGTCTTTAGGAGTATAACAGTGCCTGAAAATGATGAATTTGCAGCTGTTAAAGGCATAGATGCTTTCTAGCAAACAAATCTAATCATCAGCCATCTGGAGCTTCTTCCACTTAGACATATATTGGAAGAGTAGAGAGACTTGCTCTCTTCTGTAAAGAAGAAAATTTCCGCTCCTAAGTTCATTGATACATTCTATTGTACTATAGCTACACATACTTTTTTTCCTCTGTTTTACTCAAAAAAAAACTATAAAACAAGTTAGCAGACGGCAGGCCATCACATATACTGATTTGGCAAAAAAAAATTCTTTATACTGGAAAGAAAATGCCACGAGATAAACCAAGTTCTGTGAAAAAATGGCAAATAGCTTGGTGCAATGTGCAACAGCAGCAGAGCAGTGCTGGCTTCTCCCAGAAGACGCTGGTGCATGACAATATCTTCTAAATAATCTTCTATAATAAATATATTTACGAAGCAGCAAGTTAAGTAGGGCAGCCCAAGGCCAGACTGTGGTGCCCAATCTCCCCCAAATGGCATCCAGTAAGGAATAGACTGTGTTAAAACCGCTTATGGTTACATGGATGCCTACACTGGTATATAAGTTTTCCTGTTCTTCCTAGACAGCTCATGGAAAAATTCAGAATATCCTTTTTAGGCTATATTGCCTTTTTTTCNNCACATTTGGGGCCTGCGTAATGGGGAGCATTTCCAAGACATTCCCACTGCTCTCAGCTGTGGTATCCCAGTAAAGCATGTTCAACTCCATTTCCTCAGACATTGGTTCTCCAGGGCCTATGGCCTGCCTTTCTCTTGGTTCTGCTGTTCCTATATGCACACAGTGATTTTCCCAATATTCTTACTCAATAAAGAAGTTCCTATTAATTTCTGTTTGGCTGGCCAGAGAGAGTCCGAGCTGTCTGTGCCACTTCTATTTACTGGAGACATACACAGCCTAAGAAAATGCAAAGTGAAAAGCTTTCTTCTGATGCTATTTTTGTGCTCTTTTCCTTCCAGTCATGTGCTATTTTCCTTCCACGATCTGGATCCTCAGGTTGAGCTCCACTGTAGCTTGTGCAGCAGAAGGCATAAGAACTTGTGGATCCTTCACATTCATCAAAACACAAAAGAAATTGTGTGTCCTTCATTTATTATAAGCAATGTGATTTGCAACTTCCCAGACATTGATAAAGACTGAGAAAATATAGCTTAGAAGACAATGTATTTATGTCCCAGAATAATCATAATTAGGAGAACTCTGTTGTTTGTCAGTGACTGGTATAGAACGCATGTAAAAAATGTTGGTAATCTGAAATATCAGAATGCTGTTAATAAACATTTGATGCTCAGAAAGTGAAAGTAAACCTGCTAATAAGTTTTCCTGAAAAGGAAAGGATACACTCCTGTGGTGTCAGACAAATGGCAGGGCTCACTGATGCTTCAGGACCTGAAAGATAATACTGAAGGCAACCACACAGTCTCAGTGGTGATCCTAATGGCTCAAAATGCTATTGCATGATGTTCCACTTGGTGGGAAAAATTAGGCGGAATCAGGCTGGTCTTTGACGTGAGCCCATGTATTTAGCTCACAAAGTCCTGTTTCCTTCAGAAAAGCAGAGGTAGAACACACTGAAATGTGACCAAATTCCCAAGATTTTCTCATCTACCGCTCAATCCAAAGTACCTCCCCATCATGCCTGTCCCTTAGGCCATGCTCTCAGTGCCTGCCCTGGCTGTGTCTCATGCATCCTTCCAACTTCTCATTGCCTCCTACCATTAACATGCAAAACTGTCACCAGCCAAAACCAGCTCATCCACCTCATGCCCTGCACTTCCCTACATTTTGGATAGTAGTTTAATGCCTACAACAGAGAATTAAGGTCACTTTTCTTCATAAAGGACAGTACCTGGGTTTTATGCTTAGCTTAAGCCAAGGGCATCAGCTTCCTCATCCCATTCCATTTCAGTGGGTACATGGGATTCATCTTGCTTCTATCTGAGCTCAGAACACTTTTAGGCTGCAAATAATCTGACTATTCAGATGTCTAAATTGGGATGAGATGACTTACAGGTTAAAATTTTTTACAATGGGAACCTTGGGTGACCTGCTTGGATATAAACAGCTGTGCTCTAAGTGTCCAAATTTGGCTGGAATTACTTGTTTAGTGACAGTGTGAGGAGACTGCCTCAGACTGAGGCAAAACACAGAGGTAACACAGGGTAACCCAGGCTATAGGTAGGCCATCAGCTCTAAAGAAATATTGAATTTGAAGATATACCATCAGTGTTATGCCAAGCAATTGGAGGCTTGAAGAGATGCCTTGAAAGCTGATAAATATGGGTTCTGTTTGGAAATGGATGTGTTGAGAAATGCATGCCTGGGACAAGCACTGACTCCTGAAATGCTCTGCTCTGCTCACGGACAGTGATTATGAGACTCAGTGCATTCATTTCTCTCAACAGCATGATGAAAATTACATCCAATGATGTAAAAGTAAATGCAAGTTAATCATCATTAGGCTATTGGTTACAGCAGCAAAAATATAAGCATTGTGTGTATTTGAAAGATGGAATAGAGGAAAAGAAAATAGAAGTGAGAAATTAAACTGAGCTGAGGGAGGTTGGAAAAGGAGAGAACTTACAGACAACTGAACGAGAGGAGACAGGAATTCAAGGAAATGGGAATTAAAGAAGCAGGAGGGCACAACCAATATAAAAATTGTCATACCTGATCTGTGCCACTGCCTTGGACACCTAGCATCCTGTTTCTGCTAGAAACTAGGATTAGGTGCTTCAGAGGATGGTACGTGAAATCCATCTGTTGAGAACCTGTGATGTAATGAGCCTGTCAAGGAGGTCTCCTTAAAAGAGATTATTTGAAGTCTTGAAGCATGAAAGATGAGTAAAAACTGAGGTGAAAATAAAAATATAAGATGGAGATAATTGAGGGAGTGAGGAGAAGAACAAACTGGGATATAAAAGGAGCCCAGTAGATCATAATTTATTTTGCCCTGGTGCTGTGCTCAGGAGATGATCCAACTCAAAGTCTTCACGTTCAGCTCCTTTACCATATGCAAGAGAGCACATTACCTTTTATGAGAATGTTTTATATAGTTTTACATGGTGCTTGTCAATGTTGTGGAATTTCCAAGTTACCAGGTTCAGTCCTCTTTGTAATTCAATTTTTATAAACAAATCCAGGTATTTTTGAACCTAAATGACTCTATGATTCACTCCTTAATCCTCAAAAGATTTTTTAAAGAATTATCCCTGTCCCTTCCTTATATCTCCTCTGCTTGTTGAAACTAATCTGAAATACATTAACTTGACTTTACTGAAGTCGCTCATCGCCCTTTAAAGCTCTTATTTCAAACTTGTAATTTGCACAAGTTATATTACATACTTACTCTAGTATCTGCAGTCAGGACAGGAAACTTTCTCAGCTGATATGCAGTACATACAGACAGCTATCAAGCAACCCCACCATGCGCAGCACTTGCCCCAAGGCAGTTCCAGGAGGAGTCTTAGCTCAGGCAACCCCAAGGTTCCCTAATGCTTTGTCATAGAGGTGGAGCCTGTTCAGGGCTACATCTCTCCAGAGAGCAAAGCAGATGCTGCACTTTGTGCTTACTTAGCCAGCACTGGTCATGGTACCCGAAATAAGATACACGGAGCTCAGAGAGACCTCAGGAACAGCGTTATCCAAGTATTTTTTCCTTAGCAATTCAAAACAATGCAAAACACAGCAGGCCCAGCCCCTGAAGACTAATTTCTTCCAGATGAGTTCCTCTCATGATGGCCCTAGCACCAGGATATAAGAAGTGACAACCAGACCAGGCCTTATGCACCTCTGCATGCCAGATATCTCTTGAGGAGGAGGGGGACTAGGGAAGAGAAGCGGCTGCCTAACAGCATCCAGCTTGTGCAGAGAGAAGGGAGCATATTTGAATGGTTTAGTACAAATACATCAGCTCCTGGCAGGATATTGAAACTGATCAGTGGGCCCTGTGATCAGCATATCAGAGCTGACTGATGTGCCAGTAGTGTCAGCCTGTTGTCAGGGATAATTTTTTTTTGTTTATGGTTGTCACTTCAGCTTGAGATTAGATATAAGACCTACTAAATTTGCAGCATTGTTATCTTGCTGTGGACAGAAGCTTTGAAACATGCCTTGGACAAAAAAATATTATTACACTGGAGGAAATAGTTCTTATATGCATCTTACATGGCCCAGATTGTTTCAGTTTCTACAATGTAATTCGCTTATCCTATAGGGCAGACTTCAGAGCAGTAACTGGAATACCATCATAGCAAGGAGTCCTATTCGAGAAAGCATGCAATTTTCTCCTGTTCAGAGAAACAAAATCCTTTAAAGACAAAGTGAAAAAGAGAACTAGAAAAATTTCCCATGTTACCATAGCAGACTGCCCCTTCACATTGTTGATTTAAATGGCATGCCTCTTTTCATATTGTGTTAGTGCTTCAATTTCTGCCCCTCCTTGAGTTTAGCTTGTGGGCTTTTGCCATTTATAATCCAGTGTTCTGCTTCTCTGTTCCTAGTCTCGTGTTGCTTACTTTGCCCAAGCCTGTAAAACCAGATGTCCATCTTGCCATGAAAAACTGGCTCAGGGTCAGCAGGGTAAAAGGTCTGACAGAGGAATCACAAAGGAAAACAAATGCACAAGGATGTGAACATAGTTTCTCCCCAAGCACTACTAAGTCAGGTCTAGGCTCAGTCTATGTTTAAGGCATAGCTACCTCTGTTTGTGCTTTGGGGAGAGAAGTGAAGTAGTACTGGAGGAATTGGAATATGCTGTACAGAAAACACACTGGTTTGTCACATACCTGGTAGATCCCCTCATCACATGAATGTCTCAGAGTAACAGATTGCTTTTTCTCTGAAATTCAGATTAGAAATTGTTGGTAAATTAAATAAAGGAAGGAATGTTTTCTCAAAATAGTCAATCTGTTTTTTCTGTGATAAACAATGTTATGTGGACCCAAATTAACAGCAATATGTTTTGTATTTTCAGTTCTAACTGCTATGTGTATCTCATCAATTGATACCTTTATTCATAGGACACAAAAGTGCAAGAGTAACATTTTTCAGAGGATGAAAAAAAGAGGATGGCGTTTCTAGAAAGTAAGTTTGTCCTTTGTGCAAAGAAGTGGAAGAGCTGGGGGACAGCATGTCGGATGCTGTGAACTGACTCTCTTCCTCCTAAAATGTGTTGTGAACATTTGTGTTTTGTTTAAGGCAAACACTTGTTGCGGTTTGTTTGTTTCTGCGATGGTATGGCAAGCCGCAGATCTTCCCGGAGAGAGCGGCGGGACTGCCTTGGGGGAGGGCGGCTGTTCCACTTCCCGTAGACCCTTCAGAGATGCCCTGCACTGCTCCAGCTAGCTGTCAGCTCCACAACACGGTGGTGATAAAGGAGGCGAGAAGGCTCCCTGCATGGGGACCTCAGAGGATCTTTATTTACATGGTGACGTTCGTTCCCAAATGCAGAGAAAAAGCACATTGCGTGGGCCTGGAGTTTTATATGGGGATGGAGGGGCGGGNGAGTGGGAAAATACAGCACTGCAAACACTGGTGATGTATTAGCCTCTCAAGAACTGGAGAAGAAAGGTAGTTTTGTGGAACAGGTGATAAGCCAGGACACAATCTGTCCCCCTGCCAGTCAGCCCCTGACAGGTTTCCTGTGTGATACTCAACGTGTCACTTTGGGTCTCATCCCAGCTGCCCTCAGCCTCATAAAGTTAGTCATCTCCCTTAAACTACTTAAAAGGAAAGATATGGGCATGTCCAATAAGTAATTAATTCCACTGATCTGAGAAACCTCCTAAAGTCAGGATGATCTGCCCAGCAGACAATTTGGCGGCTGTGGCTTGGCACCCAGCCACCGCCCCGTGCTCTGTCTGCTCTGGTGGGCAGCTGTCCAGGGCTCTGTCCTGCCTGGGACAGGGCGATCTGTTCAGGCTGGCAGCTCCTCAGGACAGGCTCTGTCTCATGCAGCCTGTTCACAGAGCGTTGGGTGTGACAGTGTCCTGGATGTGCTGTGAGACTGCTTGGCAATTCTGTAGTAATAAGTGAATAATAGCAGCAGAGTGTTGCTTCAGGCTTAGTAAAATTCAAGTTTCATAGCAGGAGGCATCTCAATACAGAGAACTAGAGAGTGTGAACAGCCATTCTAACAGTGCATCCTCTGTTGTTTTGTGTCTCAGCTTCTGACATTTACTAATCCGGTGATAATAAAACGAGGAAAACTGGTCCCACCGAATGAAATATGCATTGCCCTCTGTCTTTTTTTACATTTCATAGTTGGAAGCTCAGTGTAATGAATCTGACAAGGTAAAGCTTTCCAGATCTCTGTTATGCTGGTTTCTCCAGCGATCCTGATAGCATCCATGAAAGTGCAGCAGGTATACCATGTAGCTGAGCACATCCAGAGGGCTTTCATGGTTTGTTCAATCACATTGAAAAGTCCCACAGGAGTAGTTTAATTAAACAGAAATGTATCTTTTCATTTAATTGCTTCTGCTCCCCACATGCACTTCACCCCTACTGCTGAACCTTGTGGGTATTTAAGCCCGGAAAAGGTTGGTTTGAGACAAGAGGTGTGTTTCCAGGAGCGTGGCTAAACCACAGCACCACATCTGAGGGACAGTGGTCAGTGGAGGCCGCCACACGTCGTCTGTGCTCTCATAGTTATAACCACATGCACATTCCCAGCTTGTCACAGGAGCACAGAAAAACCTGCTCACAGTGGACACCATGGTGGTGGCTGCAGCCAGTGTATCTCAACAGCTGTGGTGGGGAGAGGAGCATTGGCATGGCAATGGGTGGTAAAGACTCATCTGGCAAGTGGAGTGGACAGACCACTCCTGCTTGACAGAACATCTCCAAGGGAGCCAGGGTCATGCTCAGCGCACAGCCTTAACCTCTGCCCAGTCTTTCTGTGTGTCCTTAGATAAAGTTCACGCCACATCCCCACCTGCAAAGGAGGATGACATAATTTTCTTTTTTCCTCCCCTGCCTCTTTTCTCTGTCTGCCTCAGTGGCCCATCCTCCTGTCGTGGTGCAGTGCAGCACTGGTGGGGTCACTGCTGAAATGGAGAGAATTATGGTTTGTTACAGCCCCCCGTGATTTAACCTGACTGGTCCCTACTTCCAGGGGTCAGAATCACCAAAATCCTATTCCCATCTCCGCTACAGACTGATGTGGAGCAAGTGCAGCTCTCTTTCTGATCTGACACAGATTAGAAGCCAGGTGGCTTTGGCAGGCTCAGCCTAATGCCTCATGGGATCTCCTCTCAGGAAAGTCACAACAACACACAGTTTGGCTCTATCTGTATTAATGGTACTCGACACTTAGAAAACCCAAGGCACTAGAGCAGCGGTAGGTTTTCAGATCAGGCTACTCCAGTGGCATACTGAGGGGAAATTCTCTCTGCTTCTCTGTGCCTAATTCTTGTTAGCACTGCCCACCTTTCACAGGCAAAACCGAGGCACACAAACTGGACTGAGAAGTGTTTGCCACTATCGTAGAGGAAGATTTCTGATCCCACTCATTGTTCTTGAGCTGGCCTTGAAATTTTCAAACCCTTCTCATATAAGCTGACATTCACTCCATTTATTTCCTGCCTCCATTCTTAAAGAAATTAAATTTTACAGAAATAAAAGAAGCACATTGAGAATGGATGCACGTTTCATTTACTCTAATTATGCACAGTGAAAAGTTTCCATTTCAACAAACCTCATTGATATTCTGCTGTGAACTTGACTGGGGGAAAAAAAAAGCACTAAAGGAGATTTTACCAGTCAATTAACTTTAACTAAAAAACCCCTTTTGTGGATTTAAGAATATTTCATTCTTCACTTTAATTTCCTTCCTCTCTTGCTATGACTGCTGTAAAGATAAAACATCTCCCTGGATCACCCTGAGATTCTGTAATGGCTGTAGTACCTAATACTCTGATAGAGGAGCTAGTGTTATTTTATGGATTAATTCCAAATAGCAGGATATCGTGTGTCAATATTCCACTGGGCTTTGTGTTGTATGTGAGCAGGCCACCTCTTAGGCCTCTGGGAGAAATACGTATTTCTCTCACATATGTGGTTAAATCTTTCAATATTTCATGACTTGTGTCACTAATGCACTTAGACTCTACATGATCTTTACAAACAGTGTTCATAAAACTTACATATACAGGGATTTAATAGATCTGAGAGCAAGCTCAAGAATCATAATGCAAAACAATGAATAATTTATTAGAAAATATAGAAAACATCAAAAAGAAAATGAGATGAGTAGTTTTTACTCACAAACCATATGAACATTGTTCTCTCAGAGGTAGAAACAAATTTGGCTAAGATTTTCTTTATTACTATCAGTAATACATAAATTGAAAATAATAAAAGTACATTTTTGCAAGTGTTAGTATCCTTGCTTCCTTCTCAAGCAAGGAAGAAAACAGTCTGAACTAAGCCTACTGTAGTAGTAGGCTGTGCCATGACAAATATAGTGTTGTTGTCACTTTCTGCTTTTCCAAATATGAAAAATTCTTGATTTAAAATTTTTAATTTGCATCAGTGGCTTAAAGAGGATAAACACTAATAGTATTTTATTGCTTAGGAGTCTAAACATTAGAAATACAAAATTAAAATGACACCAGAAAACATGGTAATCACTGGAAAATAGAGAGAATAATGCAAGGATTTGAACTTGGTCCCTGTATATATAATCATCATCCTCTGAAAATTAAAAAACTGGACAGAACTTCCCTCAAAATATGACAAAGACACATGAATTGTGCAAGTACAAATCTGAGATGAGTTTAGGAAACTTGTCTATAACATCAGTAGATGTTCATCTTCGTTCTTTTGAGCTACAGTATGCTGTAAAACTCCTCTTTCTGTTCAGCACAGGCTTGAGTCAGCCTCCTCAGTGTGCTCTGAGCCAGCAATGAGTTCACACTATCCTCACCTGTCCTGTAGCAAGCAGGACTCCATGCTGAATTTGAATACTTTCATCTGCATTCCTCATCAAGTTAGAAACATTTCTCTGCCGAGTGAAAGTCTATTTGTCATGTGTCTGTGTTGTCACAATGTTAATTTTTTTACTAGTTGCATTGACTTAAGAATCACTTTATCTTTTTTTTTTTT
>WEIT01021213.1:52281-77530 GCA_013389985.1 Dryoscopus gambensis
AATGTCTTCTGTTGCTGAACTAGGGTAATGACTGATCCCTTCAGACCCAGGTATCCCCATATCAGATAAGATGATCTGGTACATCAGCCAAGGCTTCCCCTGACAGCCAGCTTTAGACCTGGGTTGCTTTATGCCTATTCCTTCCTTGCCAGGAATACAAGTTGCCCAAAATCCCCACAGCACTAGCTTTTCCTTCACCAGGCCACTGACTCCAAGGAGGCATCTAGACAGATTTTGCTGCAGATTTCACAGGTCAATATTGCAATATTCAAAGCACAAGCCTTGCACTCTCAGAAAAGACATGTTTACATGCTTTCCAAAGGGGACACTACTATCTAGTCTTGCCCTGAATCCATAATTGTTTCTCAGCTGTCCCCTTCTTCTGATACTATTTGCAAAATAGAGCCAATAAACTTAAAGAGATTTACTAACTTGAAGTTACTGGAGGGGTTTAGGGGAAAATTTGAAACTGTATCATCACTTTTGAGGGTTTATTTGATGTTTTTTGTGCTGGAATGCCATAGTACAGTACTGTAAATTGCCACAGTTACTAATATAGCTGCTAAAATATTCCACAGCATAATGTAGGAATTTGTCATTATGTTTCCCCTCACATCCAACAAAGGATGGAGATGGTCCTTGACCCTCCTTTTGTTGCTAATGTGTTTGTTAATGAATGAGAAAAAGTGTTAAGAAACAAGTGTGGCAGAGGGCAAAAAAGCAACAAAATAAGAATGAAAAGATCAACTGATGGAAAACATTAAGTGAAACAGGGAAAGCCATTATGGCCACGGATAGGAAAGGAGACAACTTTTAAGAATCTCTGCACTATTTCTTTGTGCCAAACAAAAAACCACCCTGCTATTCTGGGTGCTGCATAGAAAAGCGTGACATTTGAAGCAAGAGAAGAAGTTTCATATGGTAAAGCTGTGTGACATTTGTCAGTTAAAATTTTTTGAGGGCCAGAAATGCAGATTTTTTTCTGAAAGTTTTAATTAATTCATTTCCTTTTCATTGAATTGCTCTTTTTCACTGAAAGAAAATAAGTGAAAAAATATATGTTCTGTTATGACATTTTCTAAGTGAAATTATTCAATTTTTCATTCAATTTTAATTTCCCCTTCTCTTCCCTCTTTTTGGGAGGAGGAAGGGAAGAGCATATATTCCAAAATTATTGCAACTAGAAAGAGCTGTTTCAAGTAAAGTTGAATTCATTACGTTAATAATTGAAAAAACAAATGAGAAACTGTCATTCAACTCAGCATACTTTTTTAACACAAATTTGGTTTTGATTTGTTCTGAGTTTATTTTTATTTCCCTGGAACTGCCAACAACACTGTGAAGAAGACTGTATATTATTAATGCACTACAAAATGCTCTTGGAACAGAACTCCAGAGATTTTGTGTGAACTTTCTGCAAATGGCAAACAAGAGTGAAAAACATTTACAGTGACAATGCCCCAAATTATTTTGACTCCACAGTCACCGTAACCTGATAATATGTTTAGGATTAAAGAAAACATCCAGCTTTGCTGCACCTCATGAATAGCAGCAGAAACCACTTGCTGCCCTGAAATCAAGTATTTTTCCTTGTGTTTCATTCCTGCAAAAGGGAAAACGAGCCCCTGGACTTCATGAGGTTTTTTCTTTCTCAAATGAGAAATATCATTTTATGATTTTTACTGTGTTGTGTTCAAAGTGGAAAGCTTGCCAGCTTTGCTACATGACAGCAGTCATCCAAGAAGTATCTCAAATCCTGAATATGAGCGAAGAATAGTTATAGCAACATGTTGTGCACTGCAACAGTAAGGATGTGTCAGCATTTCAGTGTAAAATCTGTGGACCAAATCCTGATGGCATCACTGAGGAGCTCAATGCTTTTGTCCTCAGTGAAATGCTGACTCTGAATTTTATACCCTTGGCTTCCTTGATCAGAAATTAAGGAATAATTTCCAGATTCAGATTTTTGTGTGTATTACTCATTCTGAACTTCAGTTAAGAGATTTGTTTTGAAGTATCTTGAAAAGCAGAGTATGTTTCTCTCTAGCCACACATCACTCCCACTGAAGAAAAAATGATTTTGGATTCACACAGGTTTCCTTGGTCTTATTAGATGGGCACTTCCAGGAGAGAAGTGCCAGCAGGATTAATTCTGTAATTAAAAACATTAATTTATTTGTAGCATATACTAGTAGATCTAAGGTAAGTGTAAGAATTAAAAACTAAAACAAATAAACAAACAACACCACCTGTCAAAAAAAGAAACAAAAAAATTTGCATAGACATGAATGAAAGTGAAAAGAGAAGAGAGGTGAGAGAAGTTGAAGGAGGGGAGTAGAAAGAATTAGCAACAAACTAAAAAAAATTATAAAATATTTTTTTAAATACAGAAGATGAAGTTAATTACATCTCAGTATCCTGCCCCCAAGTATGTCCAGAAACCAATACATGAAGTAGAGGAGCAAGGAAGGCACACACATACTTTGCACAATCACTCTCTCAACTCCCAGACACTTGAGGCTGTAGGACTTTGGGAGTGAGTCACACTTTCTGTTTGACCATACCCCTTAATGGATTTCTGCTCCAGGTATATTTTCCCCTTGAAACCAAACAAACCTTTGGAGTCTGAAAAAATCTCTTTCAAGAAGACTCCCGGATTAACCACCCCTATTTAAAGAATTTTTTACTTCATTTGACCTCTTTTCCCAATGATTTCATTCAATGCCCCTAATACAGGAGTGTAAATACTTGGAAGTAATAGGTGACAATCCCTCTTTACTTGCGTCATGTTGTTTCATGCCATCAGAGACTGAAACTCAGATTTTAGTTCTCAAGTATATAGGTGTTTATTTTGAATTTAATTATTTTCAATACACTGATGGTTTGCAAAGCTTGTGAGGTCTTGCAGAACATATAGACTTCTTTGGAGCATGGGTACTCTGCAAGTTGGAAAAATTTGGCTTGTGGTAACACATGATCCATAGTGCCAAGAATATTTTACCAGACCATTGCAGGGACAGATTCTGGATGAATTCTACAGAACAGTGTGAAAATTATGGTTGTGTCTAAATAGGTTCACCAATAATATGTTGCAGACTCAATAGATCCCAGTTAGCCATAATCCTGTATAACAATGGGGTTTATATGATTGTAAGTACAATAAAAAACCTAATGGAGGGAGATTTGAAAGATCAAGAAAATAACACACCCCAAAGAGTTAAAATAATAAAGGGTTAGATTTACATCCAAAAAACTCGGAAAATTCGGAGTTAAACCTACATTTCCTTTCTTAAGTCATTCTATTTCTCTTCAGAATTTCAGAAATCTTTCAAAATTAATAGCTTAACTTACAATTACTGCCTTATACTCCATTCGGCCAGGTAAGGTAATACAGCACCATACAGAGGTTTACTTGTGTGTAGAGATCAAGTCAGACCTTTGGCAGCACTCTAACACAACTTTCCAGCGTAATTAGCTTGTGTGGACAGATGACAGTAGAGCCATGTAAATCAGCATTCCCTAGAGAATGGCTGGGTCAAAGTGAAGAGCTGTCTGTCAGATCCAGGGGGTGTTCTGGTGGGATGCTATGACCTCCTGAACTGACTTCAACAGAAAGTCGCTCGGCAGCCACTGCATTCCCACAGACACACGCACACTCCGGATAGCTTCTCGACAGGTTGACGGCAAAGAGGCAGGAAGGGTCTTTGTGTGGAGTTCCATGGCAGAGATTTATTTCAGGTGCACCGTGAACAGAAGCCAGGGACCAAAGGTGTTGGGGGATGGAAGTTCTCAGATTATATACAGGGGCAGGGAAAGCATCAGGAGCAAGGGCGGTACATAGGCAGGATTATGGTACGAGAGCGAATGGGAAAATCTGAGGGAGTGGTGAGGAACAAGGTCCAATGGGAGAGTGGGGAAGGGAGAACTTTCTAAAGAAGGAGCAGATAAGGTAAAAGGGGGCGGGGAGGCCAACTGGGGAAGCAAAACTGGGATGCATTTCCATAATGTATTCTGGGGGAGGCTTTTTAGTCACTTTAACCTGGGGAGCTCTCTCGGGGTCTGTCCCTTTCACTGGCTCCCACAGCTATCTTTTGACTTGATACAATTGTTCTCAATATTGAGTGATCATTTGAACTGAAGGTTTAAGCCCTATCAAACCCTCATTTCCAAAGGCCTGTTTCAACTGAAGATAGCCTTAGTAGCCTTAACTAGCACCACTAGATCATTAATAAGGCACTGAACATTGGCAGATTAATCTTACTCTGTGCAGATGCTTCAGTTTCCAACAGACAACTTTCCAGCATTCTCTACTGGGGTTTGACCTACTTTAGGAAAAAAAAAAAAGGACTTTTAAAATGTTGGAGAAAGTATAATTACTGAATGAGAGGCCTATCAGGAAGTGTACCTCTGCTAAGTGCATTCATGCCCAAGACAAGATTAGCTGAATCTTACGAGGTAGAGATTTAAATATTTTAATATTTTACAGATCATTCTCTCTGCCTTTTTTGTTTTGTTTTGTTTGGGTTTGTAGCGGGTTCAGTTTGAAAACAGGCAGAAACACCAAATTAGTGTAGTGGGTTTGTTCACTTTTTTTATCTTCTGTGAGATAAGAATTAGGCGGAAATGCAAAGCAGGCTCCAAATTTTAAATATAAAGAAGTTTATTTTGAACAGAATTAAAAGTAAAAAGAAATAACAAGAAATTAAAGTAAAACCCCCTTTTTCCTCCAGCAGCTCCCCTTTTTACCCAACTTGCAAAAAGGGTAACCAATTATGATTTTGGTCAGTATTACAGTTCTTAAAAGTCTCTCACAGCTTCGAGGTGACCTGGCATGGTCATGGTTTTTTTTCCCACAGGCTGCACACAAAATTCTCATCCCCTCATGTCTTTAAGTGGATTAAAGAGAAAAGAACAGCTTGTGATATTACGGTTTTTACCATGGCCTGCAAAAAGTATTTTTAAGCTTCACACTGGGCGCGCTCTGCCTTCTTTTCCCACCGCCATCTTCAGCTCCATTTCCTGTGACTTACTTTCTCTTTTCTTCTGACCTTGAAGTCGCCATGATTTTCTTTGGGCTTTATGTTGGAGAAAAAGCCTCTTTCTCTTTATGCAGCTGACTCCTCAGCTCGACTCTAGCTACACTGGTGGCAGAAAAGCTCTCTCTCGGCTCCCGCCGGGATCTCTGCAGGGCTGCATGAGCAGGGAGGGGTCTCCAGTTGTTTGAAGCTGCGCCAGGTGATAGCGGCTATGCGGCAGCTTAAGCGTTGTTTGTTAGCTGCCCGTGGCTCTGAGGGAGGCTCTCCCGTCTCTACCCGGGGCCCATGCCCCGGGGCCGGGGAAGTGGGGAGGGAACACCGGTCCACACAGAGCCGTGAGCCGTGGCCCGGCCCTGCCTCGGCCCAGCAGGCAGGCGCAGCCTGGCCTGCCGCACCAAGCAGGCCCCCAGTTACCTGTCCAAAGCCCGGAAACAAAAGAGATTCTTGCATCTTCCCGCAGTTTAAATATGTAAATTTTGAGAAGCACCATTGGTCTAAACAACTGTCCATCAACCCCAACCACCACAGGGGGTTTTTTTTGTTTTTTGGGGTTTTTTTGTTTGTTTGTTTATTTTGGGGTTTTTGTTTGGTTTGGTTTGGTTTTTTTGTTTTTTGTTTGTTTCTACTCCCAGACCCAGAGAAGCGAGACTGCCAATTATTGTCTAAACTCAAGCTTTTCAAATGAAAGCTATTGATCTCTCCTTAGAATATCACCCAAGGTCCTTCTGCAGGTTTTAACTTTAACAAGTGGAGAGCACTTATCTGATAGGATTTTTGCTGGCCAGAATTTAAGGAGGACATTCAACCAGGACATAATTGTATTATAAGAATTTTCATTGAGAAATGTTCCTGGCAAATATAGTGACCCAGAAGGACTGTATTGTGCTTTCAGGCCATTAAAACGACACCTAAATGAGTTCAGTAGAATAAATCCTATTTCCATAGGTGATGGAAAATAGTCCTTGTGATGTCACTGGGACTGCTCTGGAGAAGAAGCATGTGTTGGTTTTGGTCGCTTTGGCTATAAGCAAATTGTATACTCCCAGAGCCCAGTAAAATCAGAGATCAGTACTTCCAGAAGAGGGTGTAAAAGAGAAAATACATGATTATAATAATGTGAAAAAGGGGGATAGAAAGAGTTCAGAGAAGAAAATAGCAAGTATTTGGTGATAGGATGAAGATAAAGAGCTATGGAGCTATGTGAGGTATGAGCAGGAAAGAAGGAGTGCAGATGAAACTAGAAATTGTGGATCAGGGAGAAAAAAGTCATGGAGGAGAGAACAGGAAATGATTCAGAATAGCTTGTGGGAAAGTAGAAGTAACAAGAAAAGTCCATATATAAGGTAAGTTTACTTGAGTTAAAAAACATAAGAAATCTTGTGGGACTGGAGACATCCCATTATGAAGACCTTCAAAAGGTAGGTACTTTGCATATTTTTATAAATAAAAAATCCTTTGATGTTGAAATCTGTGTCAGAAATTATGCCTTTTTGTTTCTCTCTTTTTTTTTTCTTAATTTCATTTTGAACCTACAGAATATTATCCATTAAACCATGTATTATACATTAAACTGTGTATTTTCTTAACTGTCAGAACTAAATACAAGCACAAGACTACACAGACTGAGAAATGCAGTACAGAGCAATCCAGTCTTCCAAAGTTGTTCTTGTGGGTAATCTCTTTTATTTACCCAGGTGAGATTAGCTGCCTGTGAAAATGTTTATTTTCATTAAAATGAATATATATTCACCTCTACAGTTAGTATAGAAATAGCCCATAAATATATATTCATGTAGCCATGAATAAACTTTGTGAATTCACTGGTAAATGTTTGCTGGAGCTGCTGTGTTACTGCTCAAACCTGTTACTTTTGCCATTTCCTGAAGTCTTGGAACATTCAGGTATCTGCCTGCTTGATGACAATGGATTAATTAGCTCCTCAGAGAATCAAAACAAACAAGCAAAAAAGCACGAAAGAAAACAAGAAAGAAGGAAAGAGAAAGAGAAAGAAAGAAAGAGTGAAAGAAAGAAAGAAAAGAAAGAGAGAAAAAGAGAAAGAGAGAAAGAGAGAGAGGAAGAAAGAAAGAAAGAAAGAGAAAAGAAACAAGTATTTGATTTAATGTGTTAGCAACGACTAAGCAATTAAAGGAAGGCAATTAATTTTCCCAAATTAGCTTAACTGTATTCTGTGTGGTGACTCTGTGATGGAGAAGGCATTACAGGAAATATCTGAATAAACACTGTGCACTTCTGATGTGAGGACACTTAAATTTTTATTTTCTCCTAATTTAGCATACTTTTTCATCTCCATATTAGGTGTGACAGTTTTAATCACTATAAGTCTTAAAAAAACATGGTAGACTATACTTAGTTATCACTAGAATAAACCAATAATGGGTTTTGTCTACCTACAGAAATAAGGATATTCTTGTACAGGATTTATAATTTGATATTTAGAATCCTTAACAACCACTCTCCCTGTCCCAAAGAAAATTATGACAAGATGCATCTTTTGGGGTTTTTTTAATCTGTTGAAGGAATCAGTTAGAGTCTGAGGAAGGGATTTGATTTTGTTTGGGATGGTGTTGTCATTAAAACAGCAGGATTCTTATGGAATGCTAAACATTATCACTATGCAGCAGTATTTTAGGAGGCTGAGAAATTAGTAGGTGACATTTAAAAAACAATTTCTCAATGTCATTCTTAGTCAGATGTTGAGAATTAAAAAGGAACTTGCCATTATTTCCTTGATACATGACTAGTGACAAGAGTTGCTGAAGCTGGTTCTTGTTTACAAATGTGTATTTGCACATAGCATCTTTGCTAAAAACATTTTGTGATTTGGAATTATGATGACAGTTGAAGCACAAATGTAGAATCCAGGTCTCCTTCGAAGGCTAGACACTTACATGGATGTTTTCACAAAGATACAGAGAGAGCTGAGTCTTTGAAGTACTGTTCAAACTTCTAAATCTTCAGGGTCTTACCATGGTTGTCTACATCATCCCCATTGAGATTATATTCCCCTGTAGATCTGCAGGAATTTTTGTCTCTGCTCCCTTTGTCTTGTCTGTCCTTCTACTGTCAATGTAAGAGTAAGTTCTTTTTTAACTTGAGATGCTTCTAGGTCTCCATTCCATGCCAACACTTAGAATGCAAAGTACTGCTGATATTATAAATATCAACATCTTAATCTAGTGATAACTCCACACTTACAGAAGTGGGAGGTTGAGAATTATTTTAGATGCTTTATATCTGACTTGAAGCATAATGTTAGCTTCCATTTGGAAGAGTGTCTTTTCCATTTCTTACATATATTTATGGATGGGTAAATGACTGGACTCTACTCCTGGATGAAAATGAATACAGATTATGTCTTAAGTGGCACAGGTGCCTATCAGTGTTATCTCAGTAGAAATTTGAGACACGGCAGAAGCTTTTTTTTTTAATTTCCTCTCAAAGTATGTGTAAAATTACAATGCAGAATATCTTTAATGGAATTGATCTTAACAACATACCTTACCAACAGTGAGATCAAAAAGTAAGAAAAGTATTACCCCCTGAGAAGAGAGACCTTTTTCCTGGGAAAGTGTACTCATTTGTCAAATATGTTCCCAGAACCTGAGGACCAACCTGAGGACAGATAATAAGCCTGCACACTCATATCTGTTCAGGTGGAATTGAGAACAGGGCCTTCTTTGTACTAATATGCAAGTACCAAGACATCATTTGGGATTTTGAACAAAAGAAATGCAGTACATGCTGCTTTATGCACAAATCAGCTGTCAAGATCTGAAGTTTTGTCTCCAAGTATGCCTTGACCTTCTAATAAAGAATGATCCCTATGAAGACAGCTTTATGAACAATATGATTCTGCAAAACTTGATAAAAAGAAGTGAAAAGAAATGATCTTCATTGGCACTGAATTAAACAAATTAGTCCTCTTGTAGGTCTTAATACTGCCAATAATGAAAATTATAAGCCTTGATCTCTATTGTGATATAGATCAGATTGTTTTTGTTGTTGTCATCTTAAAATCTATTATCACATAATTTCAATAATTTCAAAAAATAAACAGAAGAAATAAATGACTGTCTTAACTGCCAATCTAAGCACAAGTCGGATTTTCCTTTCACTTCAATGCACAGAGATCAGACATAGCTCTGCAGGCTCATTACCCGGAGAGAACATGAGGACTGATAAGACTGATGTAGTGAAAAGAAAGGATTGATGGGACCTAGAGGAACAGCAATATGCAATCTATGTAAATTTTCTGTAACATGACTAGAGAAGGAAAAACATTCAGATTTATATATTTAGAGATTCATTAAGTTTCAGGACAGGCAATCCCTTCAGTGTACTTAGAGGCAATGTGACCTTTCCATTCTCGATTAATATTCTTCTGTTTACACGTGGAAGAACAGCATTCGTCCTTTCAGCTGTCTTCTTTCTGTGTTTAACGTGTTTTACATGAACTACTTCCTTAGCAGAGTGTTCAGGGTCATAAAACTACCAAAAAATCATATTCCTATGGTTAGATTTAGATAATCTAAAAAATTTTATAGCACCTCTGCTTCCCAGAACTGACCAGCTGTTTTTCTTTATCTGTCTATCTTTTATACATATATATACAACTACTTGGAAATACATCAAAGTATTTACCAATAATGTAACCAATTATTTTCATTTTTCAGTTCCTCCTAGATTCTTGTTGGACAGAAACTTTCTGCAGCAATGATTCCATGTTTGTTTCTAGGTTTGTTGGTATGAATTGTACTAGAATCAACTTACACTTGGCTACTTCAGAGCCATTCTCATCCATCATTGCAATCAGATGTTCACAAACTCATCCATTTCAAGCCTTTTACCATGGCCCACATCAATTTTGCATTTGAGGGGCTGCCTTCAGTCAACTCATCAACCAGTTTATCTACATATGCCTTTACTTGTGCCAAGGTTTTTTCCTACTGCCAGACTAATATATGACTAGGAAGATGTTTGAAGCCAAAGGGTGGTCATGGTAGGTGAAAGAATCAAAAAGACTGATTGAGCTCAGGCCCACAGTGAGAGTCTGTATCCTGGAGAGAGAAGCCAAGAAGCCTAGCTGACGCTGAACAGCCGAAATAGTTGTCTGGGCCTCAGCAGTAACCTGGTGGTGAGAGGAAAGCCTCCAATAGGTGCTGGGAAAGGATAAAAGGTTATGGGAAGATACCAGTGCATAAAGCATCATGGTACGAGCAAGGGACATCAGACCACAATTAAATGGAAGGCAGCAAGAGGAAGATTTTATGAGTATGTTAGAGAAATAAAAGAATATTTTGATCATTGTGGGGCGTTGACCTCATCGACCCAGGTGTTCACTAAAGCTGCTCTGCCTTCCTCTCCTCAGCTGGACAAGGGAAAGAAAACACAACAAAAGGCTTTTGAGTCAAGATAAGGGCAGGGAGAGATCACTCAACAGTTACCATAATGGAAAACAGACTTGACTTGGGGAATCTACTTTAATTTATTGCCAATCATATCAGAGTAGTATAACAAGAAGTAAAGCGAAATCTTAAAAACACCATTCCCTCACCCCTCCCTTCTTTCCAGGCTTATCTTTAATCACAATTCTCTACCTGCTCCTGCCAAGAGAGGTGGGGAACAGGGAATGGGGGCTGTAGTCAAGTCATCATGTGTTATCTCTGCCACTCCTTCCTCCTCAGAGGGAGGACTCTTAACACTCTTCTGCTCCAGTGTGGGTCCCTCCCATGGGAGACAGTCCTCCAATGTGAGTCCTTCCTAGCAGCTGCAGTTCTTCACAAACTGCTCCAGCATGGGTCCCTTTCCCAGGGGTGCAGTCTTTCAGGAACAGCCCACTCCAGTGTGGGTCCACGACAGGGTCACAAGTCCTGCCAGCAGACCTGCTGCAGCATGGGCTCCTCTCCAAGGGTCCACAGGTCCTGCCAGAGGCCTGCTCCCATGTGAGCTTCCCACAGAGTCACAGCCTCCTTCAGGCATCCACCAGCTCCAGTGTGGGGCCCTATACGGGCTTCAGGTGGATCTCTGCTCCACCACAGACCTCCGTGGGCTGCAGGGGCACAGCTGCCTCACCATGGGCTCCACCACGGGCTGCAGGGAAATCTCTGCTCTGGTTCCCGGAGCACCTCCTCCCCTTCCTTTCTCACTGATCTTAGTGTCTGCAGGGCTACTGCTCTCACATATTCTCACTCCTCTCTCTGGCTGCTGTTGCTGTTGCACAGCAACTTTCCCACTTGTTAAATTTGTTATCCCAGAGGTGCCAACACTGTCATTGATGAGCTTGGCCTTGGTCAGTGGTGGGTCCCTCTGAGCCAGCTGGCATTTGCTCTGTCAGACATGAAAGAAACTTCTGGCAGCTTCTCACAGAAGCCACCCCAGTAGTTCCCCCCGTTGCCAAAATCTGGCCATGTAAACCCAGTAGAATCATGCAATCTGAGCTAAGTAGTGAGAAAAGTGAGCAGCTATCAGCTGTTATGGTTGAATATTTTTGTTTTAGTAATTTAGTATGTTGACAGCACAAACTTCTGATCATTCATTTGGTACTGAGACAAGGGAAAAAAAGAGAACACAGACACTTCAAACACTTCTCATTCCACCTCCTCTCAGATTCCCGTTTTCACCACAGGTAGTACTCTGTCTCAGCTCTGCATGTGAGGCACAGGAGGTTTGTGGTTGTAGGCATGATGATTTCTGTCTGTTACTCCTTGTGCATTGGGGGTCTTTTTTCTGCTGATATCTGCTTCTTGCTGATTTTTCTCTGCTGCTGTTTGTTTTGGGGTATTCCAGCCCCAGCATGGTCACCCGTGGCTGCAGTGTCTTTGCTGGTGTCCCTGCTCCGGCATTGTCAGTCCTGGGGCTTCTCCCACAATGCCACACCTCCAGCTCCCACTGTGCCCAGCTCCGATTCAAGGATTACCCTGAGCCAGTCCTTGGGCACAGCCTGGAGTGATGCAGTCTGCAGATCCTGGCTGTGTCCCAGCAAGCTCAGTAGGAGGCCTTGCACTGTACCAGTGCTCCCTCGAGCTGCTCTGCTGCCTCCTTGTCTCTGCACTGCTCTCCTCTGCGCCATGCAAGCACGCCCAGGCTTGTAAAAGCCTGTCAGAATAACCCTCTTAATCCTCAGAGGAAGGATTTAATTAAGTTATTCTACTCTGGCATACATGCTCCATGTTGGACTGCGTGTTCAATGACCTCATCTATGGCTTATGAGTGTCAGTGTTTTACTGAAGCATATTAACATTTCATTGAGGAAACCGTGTTAAACAAAGCAGCAGGCACAAATACAGAATCGATTGGCTGAACGGTAAAAAGGTTTATCAACGTAATTATAAATAGTTCCTCCTACTGTTGCCAGCTCTGTAGAACTGTATAGATTAGGAGCAACCATATCTGGGGATAAGCTTGTGGCGAAGTATTGAGGTGACATCTATTACTGAATAACATGGAATGCTGCCAAGATAAACTGACACACCACTGTTCTTAAAAAAAATAGGAAAGGAAAAAAAAAAGCAAAGAAAGAAGAAAACATTTTGCTATGCAGCTCGGATATTTGCTGGTCCACAGAATGGTCAGACATAACAATATCCCCTGTAGATCCTTTAAAATCCTTCCATATTCAGATTTTTTTAAATCTGGCTGAGTGTGTTGACAGGATTTATTTACAACTGCACATTGTTTCCCTGTCACAGATTTGCATAAAAATAGAAGGGCTAAAGGCCACTGAGTCATTAACTGGAGCATTGAGGTTATAAACTTTATGACAGCTTTTCCCTAAACCTTAATGAAAACACTTGCAAAATATTATTATACCTAATCCATGTTCTGATAACCTACATGATGAAATGGTATTTTTTCCACAAGAAAGAAAATAGTTTAAAAATGTTCCTTGAGTCCTGCATCCTGAGAATGTGCAGGCTGTGGTCCATTTGACAATGGCTGGACCCCTCCATCCATCAGCAGTGAGACACAGCTGTTTGCTTCGTCCCTGTTGTGTCCTGATAATTTCTTTGCCTTATAGAAAGCACAGTGACAATAAGCAGAGTTCCGTAGGTTTTGAAAAGCCTTCATGAGCATGTTTTGGAGGGTAAAACAAACAACCTCCCAATAACACCACTCCTAAATCTTTAATTTGTGCAATCTTTTGTGCAGATGTCAGCCCTAAGCCTACAAAACATGAATAGATGACTCAGTTGCAGGAAAGAAAAGCAATGTCTGCATTTTATCAGCTCAGGTGAAAGTAGCACAGCCTACAGACATATGCTAGATTCCATTACCTGTAAAGAGAGCACTGTTTTAAATTTTTCCTGTTTTGAAAACCATGATATGGGAAATGAGAGATTTCCATTTTATTTTTATTAATTGTATACACACAAGGAAACTGATAGGGTAAGATTGACTTTAATTGAGCCATAAATTTAGCATTGAGAAATGCCATCCATTGAGCTGCACAGTTCTGTGATGAAACACATTTCTAAAGCAAGGATTGCTGGCAGAGTGTCTGAGATAACAAATGATAGATGCGTCATACCTGTAGCTACAGAGAGACAGTCCTCAATAAAAAGTGGGTAACTTCTCAAAGAGCTACCATAAGTTATTTTCCCTTGATTTTGCACCACAAGAAATTTTTTCATTAAAATACTGTTTAACACGCTACTCCTTTTATTTGGTAAAAACTTGCGGAAGATACATTCTGAAATCTAAAATACTGGGTATCCTATCATTGCTTGATGTGTCACTAACCCTCTGCTCCACAGGAAAATCCTTTTACATAATTCTGATAAAATAAAACTCTTCATATCTGTACACAGGAAAAGGTAAGCTCATGGATACTCATATACATGTCACCAGCTATTGTAGGCTGCTGTACTGCTATCAAAGTCTACAGAGAACCTTTTACACCAGACAAAGATCTGCTTCAAAGTGTGTATAAACCTCTCTGGAAGCAATCTCAACACGAGTTATGACATATCTTAAAGGTGACTATGGAAAGCATAATTATCCCCCATGTATTTCTGTTATTTTTTCATCTACTGATTTTAATGAGAAAAGCATCCTGCCATTTTGATTCCAAGATCTCTTTGAGCAGCTATAAGAGGATGATTTCTATATCAGAAGGACAAAAGTTGTCCCATGTGAATAAATGTGGATTTTTTAATTTTCAGCCATATAATCAAATTCTTATTCCTGAATAAAACCTTTTTTTCTAACTACCTAAATAGACCTCATCAGTCAGATGCCTGAGTATGTTTTTAAGTCAGATGGTTCTGTTTCCCTCTGGAAAGGAGATGATTTGGCTTTGGGATGGGAAAATGTAAACGGTCTTATGAGGATGAATGTCAGAAAATAAAATGGTTATGATTAAATTTGAAAACAGTGTAATGTCTGGCCTGGCTTCAACTGTCATGGATCTGTGAAGGCCTTTGCCTTCTACAGACATAATTATTTTTCTTGTTGATCAGTTCGTGCAATAAAGATCTTAGAGGTGATGATAGCAAGAAAATGTAGAAGTTAACCAGATAGCTCCTCCTCAGTGTTGAGTTTTCTCATGTAGAATGATGTACATAACAGAAATATTTCAATGCATCTCCAAGATGCATGACAGAGATATTTAATGTTCTGTCTTCTTACTTGCTTTGAAGACATTCACTTACCATATGGGTCCACAGAGAGAAACAGCACTGCTGAAACAGGATCACCTGGATCTTCGCTCCAGTTCCCCTCAGTCGTTACAGCCTCAATAATAGAGACATAAACAGGGCTGCTATTTCTAGTGATTCCTGATTTTCCAACCAGCAGGAAAACAACAGATTCTTTTACATTTATATATATATGTGTCTGTGTGTATATATGTGTATATATATCTGAACAATGCTTGAAAGAGAATATAAACAATAGTTTATCGGCAGTGTAACCATTCATATTATGTCTGAAAGAAAAAGAATACAGTGTTTTGAACAGAAGTCAAGTATATGGTTCAATCAGTATTTTAGTTCTTAAAGTCTAAGTGCTTATTTTGAGTCCATAACAATAATTTACTTTCTTTTATCAACACTTTATTTGAAGACCATAAAAAATAATTGTCTGAAGCAACAAAACAGCTTTATCCCTGTGAAAATAGAAAAGAATGGTGATCTGGTTTAGGTGACAGAAGGCTAGAATACAACCAAGGAGTTTCACTGCTGAAATGATTCCACCTTATGTGATAATAAGTGATCTTCATTCCAGAAAAACTGTCCAAAAACTGACCACTGATTTTTTCTTTAGGAAAAATAACTCTTAATGGTATTAGAAACTTTTGTCATTATTATGACAATTTCTTGAAAGATACTTACTTTTACATTTAGAAATAAACCAATAAACAGAGTTCCCAAAATGAAAGGTCTAATGTGTCAGAGATTTTGATGGAAACAAAACAAATAATTTATTTTTATCCTTTAAAAAAAGTTAAAAGAAAAATATTAAGTACATGCCCACCAAAGCTCTCTCTCTGGAGTTAAACCCAAAAACACCAAGAAAACCCCCAACAAACAAACAAACAAACAAACATACATGAAACCATCCAAAAGCCCCCAAACAAACAAAGAAAAATCTACAAAAAATCCCCCAACCAAACCCATAAAGTCTCCGTGTCTTGGATTCAGCTAAAATACAAATAATTGTGGAAAATTTATCTTATTCTTTACCCATCCTGAGCAGCGTGGTTTAGGAACTGGATTTTGTGCAGATGCAAGGAGGTGCTCACCAGCACAAACATTCTGCTCACATAAGATGCATACAGACCCAGCATTGTGGTTTACTCCTGACACCTAGAATAATAGCTCCCATCTTCTGCCAAAGATGAATGACTGCAAATGAGTGTTTAAGACACTCAACTTCATCATTGATTACATAGGCCTTTTTTTTGCCACTCAGTCTCCTCTGCCAAACTCAAACTGCTCTAAAATTTCTGCCCCTTTTCATTTTGTTTTGCAACAGAAATACATCATCCAGTGCATGCTTTTGAATTTATAAAATACACAATAGGTAGTCAGGTTTTCAGCACTGGCATAACTCTGGGGAGTTCTGAAGCACTAAAACTTCTGCAGTAGTACAACATGCTGTGGATTTGGAAATGTTACCATCTTATTTTCTGTGGTAATCATAATGTTAGTCAAAGTCAGCAACACACTAATGCAGGTAATTATAAGAATGATTAAATAGAGGACTCTAGGAAATGGATAGTGAGGTGTGATCTCCTGGTAACAAGAAGCGCATTCTGCTTGTCATTTGGCTTTTGTCCGTAACTATTATGTCTTGGACTTCAACGGTATTTAGTTTCCCAAAATCTTCCCCTTTCACCAGCAGCATGTCCTTCTGTTTTTTTCACCAGCTGGGTTGGGAGCACATTCAGGGATGTGTGTGTTTGCTGTCCAGATGACAAAATGGTGTGTTACATCTCTCAGCACACAAGTAGTGTTGGCAGTCTAAGGAAAAGAGATCTCCTGTCCTCCTGTGCTTCCTTTCGTGTCTCTCCTGTAGCACTGACAGGCAGGTGTGAATGTGACACATGACCCTTGTGCAGGTGGGACAGCTTTTACTTTGGCAGGTGGCCAGTAACTTTCCTTCTTCATGTCTTTATGGAAGAGTTTGTCTTTCTTGTCCAATTTATTTCTTCAGTTTTTACCTCGGAGTTGGTGGCCCTTTGAAGTGCAGGAGTTTTTCTATATTCTTTTCCCACTTTTTACGTGGTTTTCCTGCTTGTGGAACCAACATAGGAACCAGAGGGCTTGTAGACTCCTTGTAAATCACATTTCCATGCCCTTTTACTTATTGCAGGTTCAGTCATTGCTTCACAGGCCAAACAAATAAGTCTAAAAGGTAATTTACAGTACTAAGTTAGGGTCACCTCTGTTTTAAGCATCTTATCTGAAGAATCCCCTAGGAACAGATAAGGTGTATGGAAAGGGGAACTGTGATGATCATAGATGGGTAAGCTCTTTTCTTACTCCTCAATTCAGTATTCTACCTGCCCGTGTTTCTCTCCAGCAACTGTTCCTTCTTTACTCTTTCTATTTTTGTTTCACAGTTCCTAAGTTCATCCTTTTCTTCTTGGGTCTCAGAGCAGTCTGTTTCATCTCCCTGTTCTGGTGTGCTGCAAAAAAAGAACTCAATATGAATGAGAATCAGGCAGCTCTCACTCAAAAAATGGGGCAGAGAAGAGTTGTATCTAGAAAAATTAATATAAATAGTCTTAGAAATTATTATTACTAACTGTTTTAATAATCTATCTTGTTGCTGCCTGCTAAGTAGAATGAAAATGGTGGAAGTTCACAGGTATTTTGACAGAACAGGACAGTAGAGTTGTGAGAACACACATACTTTTGAAAAACTTGCAAAGCACAAAATGTTAAATTTTTTCCTGATTTTATCAAAACTTCACTGACTGCACCAAGGCCAGGCTATACCCTAAAAATCAGCATACTGCTTTGAAATTATGTGTCACTGGACCAGCCCTTACCAATATCTATAAATTCTGAGCACAGAGTAGAGATACCACTTGCAATGAATAGGGTGTGCATTCATTTTCACTCAAGGTGCAATCCTCAAAAGAAAGGTTTTTGGTATTATTATTTTCTTTTTCTAGTTTTAAATGAGTGCCAGTTTTTACACTGATGTGTACAGCCTGTCTTACAGAACATTTACAAGATGCAGTTCTGGAGGTAGAATTTCAGGTCGTTGGACTTGTTTTTGCTCTGACTTATGGGAGGATTTTTTCTGATTGCTGCATGTTGAAGATTTGAAACTTGGCATCCAAAGCCTGTAATTTTCTTTATGAATATTAATTCATAATTAGTTCCCAGTTTCTGCTATTTACAAAAGACAGTTTTGGTTTATTTTACTCCTTAAGCCTTTTTCCCCTCCAGCTGGAAAAAACCAAGGTGGCTGGATAACTAATTTTCAACAAGATTTTCTTTTCCTTTTTATTACAAGAAGAAGATTAACGGTCATCTATGTTTCTTGGACATTCTTTGGTCTTACACAAGTTTTCAGTCTACAGATTCTAGAAAAGGCCAGCAATGGAACGATTAAAGCAAATTCCAGATGGTGTCCGTACACATGACAGATATACTTACATGTCTTTATTTCAGCTATTATCCCAAACAGCACTAGGGATAGCAAATCTCTGCACTAATGGGCAACTTTCAAAGCCTTTCACAGAAGGGTTGTCTTGGCAGGGGAAAAGTCACGGTAATGGGTTTTGACAAAGAGTTCCTGAGAGTCTTTCTTTTCTTCCAAAAGTCTGGATTTTCCTTTCATCTTGTATCACTGTTCAAATACACTAATGATCATTGCTGTTCTGAAGGAAGTCCTGAATAGGAGATGTGTCCAAACGGAGTGGTTATCATTCATTCAAGCTCATGACACAGCAAGTTCTGCAAACCAGAGGAGCTGATAAAGTCATTGTGCACAGCGAGCCAGGAACTGAAATTGCCGTTTCCTTGCAAATGATGACAATTCCATGAGGAAAATGAGATTCATATTAAAAAAACACACTAAAATATGACTTCTGCTCTAAAATGAAAATAGTCTGAAAGCATACTTGTGGACTCAAAATATTTTAATTTGGTAGAGTTCAGAAGTTTTGATTTGACTTAAATACTTCTAGATGTTTCAGTTCCTTATTTGATGAAAACTTTAAACGAAAACAAAAACCTGAACACAGGAATGGTATTAAAATGAAAATTTGAACACATAATATAGAACACATACAAAATAAATCATATAGACACATAAATACATATTTATATACAGTGTGCCAGTCATTGTGCTTTCTGAAATGCTGTCTTTAAACTGCCACCCATGCCACTGTATTTTTAATATTACCATAGAACTGTAGAATTATGGAATGGATTGGGTTGGAAGGGACCTTAAAGATCATCTAGTTCCAGCTCTGTTGCACAGCCAGACAGCTCCCCCTAGACAAAGTTGCTCATAGGCTCATTCAACATGACCTTGAACAATTCCAGGGACGGGGAAGCCACAGCTTACCTGAGCAACCTGTTCCAGTGCCTCACCACCCTCACAATACAGAATTTGTTCCTTATATTTAATCTAAATCTAACCTCTTTCAATGTGAAATCATTCTCCTCGTAAAAATGTCCCTTCCCCTTTTTCTTGTAGGTCCTCTTTATGTACTGGAAAGTGCTCTAAGGTCTTCCCAGAACCTTCTTTTCTCCAGGCAAAACAACCCCAACTTATTCAGCTTGTCTTCATAGGAGAGGTGCTCCATCCCTCTAATTATCTTCATGGCCATCCTCTAGACAGGTCCCTGTCTTTTCTATGCTGAGGATCCCAGAGCTGGACACAGTACTCCAGGCAGGGAGAGAGAATCAAAGAATGGGTGAGATTGGAAGGGACCACCATGGATCATCTGGTCCAACCTCCCTGCTCAAGTAGGGTCATCCCAGAGCACATTGCACAGAATTGCATCTAGATGGTTCTTGAGTATCTCCAATGAGGGAGACTCTCCTGTCCCTCTGGGTAATCTCTTTCAGCGCACAGTTACGTGCACAGCAAAGAAGTTCTTCTACATGTTCAGGTGGAACTTCCTGTGCATCAGTTTCTGCCTGTTGGCTCTTGTCCTATTGCTTGTCACCACTGAGAAGAAGCTGGTTCCATCCTCTTGGAACCTTTAGATACTGACAGACATTGATGAAGTCCACTCTCAGTTGTCTCTTGAATCTCAACAGTCTTGGTTCCCTCAACCTTTCCTCATAAGACAGATGCTCCAGTCCCCTCATCATTTTTGTCACCCGCTGCTGGACCTGTTCCAGCAGCTGCATGTCTTGCTTGCAGTGAGGAGCCCAGAACTGGATACAGCACTCCAGATGTGACCTCAAAGGGCTGAGCCAAGGGACTGGATCACCTCCCTCGACTTGTTGACAAAGCTTTTCCTAATGCTCCCCAGGACACCATTGGCCTTCTTGGCCACAAGGGCTCACTGCTGGCTCATGGAGAGTTTATTGTCCACCAAGACACCCAGGTCCTTCTCCTCAGAGCTGCTTCCCAGTAGGTCAGTCTCCAGCCTGTACATGGGATTTATCCTCTCCAGGTGCAGGACCTTGCACTTGCCTTTGTTGAATTTCAGACATTTCTGTGCCCATCTCTCCAACCTGTCGAGGTCCTTCTGAAGGGCAGCACAGCTCTGTGTTGTCAAATCAATTCCCTTGACTTTCTAACCATGCTTCATTTGATGCAGCCTGGGATGCAGTTGGTTTTCTGGGCTATAAGAGTGCATTGCTGGGCCATATTCAGTTTTTTATCCACCAGTACATTCAAATCCTTCTCTCCAGTGGCATGGCACTGGATATGAATAAATGAGCTGAAAACTGTGATGAAAGGATTTCAGACTCTGAGATTAATAGTGTAGCACAACTTGAGGGCATTGCAATAACTGGTCTTTCCCTTCCATAACTGGGAAACCATATGCAAACAGACAGCCCTTGGTTTCCAATCATAATTTCTGACCCAGCCCAAAACTGTTCCTACGGCTTTACCAAACATCCAACACCATGGACAGTCAAGGGACAGTACTTTGTCCTATGCTTCCCTTCTTTTTAGCTTGCTCATGCAAATGTGGTCATAGATGCTATTCCAGGAGAGAAAGGCCCAAATCTTCCTCCTGAGGATTTGATTTTGGAAAGAACAAACATACCTTGCAGCAGAAAAGCTGGGGAAGAAATAGATGAAATCCCTCTAGAAGAGACATGTGGAAGGCCAGTGAAGCCTCAAGGCCTATCTGAGCTCATCCACATGACTCAGGAAAAATATTAATGAAATTCTTTGGATAGATTTGACAATAAAGATGTGTGAGATAGCCACAGACAGCACCCGGACAGGGATGCAGAATTAGATTCCCAGCCAAATCACCAGAAGGAAAAAAATAGCCTTCAGACTACCTGCATATTCATCAATCTTTCAGACTTTATGTCATCCTCTGTAAAATTTACTCCTTCAGCAATGTTTAATCACGGAGCAGTCTTGTTCTCTTCCGACCATAAGGGTATGTATTAAAGCTACATGATCAGGTTTTTAGCTGCACTGTAATAATATATACATCAATATTTAACATACCTATTATCACATGTATACAGCAGTCAACCACTAGTGATATATGCCTCCCACAGCTGCTGTCAATCAGTTCTGACAAGTGTCCTTGCTTTACTCTTCAGGTTTATAGCATAGCAACCTTACTGAGAAACTCCTGTTGATGATGGCAGGGGAGAATGCACCAGCTGTATCCCATCTGATGGAAACCCTTATAACAATGCTGCCCTGACATTATCAAAACCTCTGTAATTTTTCAAAGCAGGAGCCTTTTGTACTTCTTAAAACAGAACAGAATTGATTCAAGCATGGACGCTGCTAAGTCCCAAATGTATGTAGAGAGGCTAGCAGTGTAGGTTTTCTTTAAAAAAATCATATAGGAGCTCAAGTAACCTGAACGTGCTTTTAAGGTTGGTTTATACAGCAGAGCTCACAAGGTATTCAGTGACAGATCAGATTTACCCTTACGATAATTTGTATGGAAATCAACTCAATTAATTATCATTAAGTGCAAAACTTCTGTTAATACAGCATTATGACTCAAAGAGCACGGGTAGAAATATCACACTTCATTTCTACATCATCTTTTCTTTCACTTGCATTCACAGCTGGGTTTCCTCCTCACTTGCAGCCACATGTCTCTGGATTTGGTCCAGTGATGAGGCTGTCCAAAATGGGTCTACAACAATGATAGATATCTTTGTCACATTTTTTCCCAGGTAGTTAATTGCTGACATCAGAATATTTGTCCGTATGTAGAAACTGTTGTGGGAAGTGAGGCTTGCCCAGCTGGCAAAGAGGGCAGATAAGAGTGGGGGATTTTGAAAGAATATGAAAATATTCCTGGTACATGTTTTTCTGGTGGAAGATACTTCTTACATGGCACAGAAGGCAAATGTGGATCAAGTAGCTAGTGTAAATAAAAGGATAGAATGACAATAAAAAGGAGAAAATAGAAAGATGAAGAGAACAGAAATAAGAAAGACAAAGAAGTTGGTCTGGGATCATTTTTCAGTGTTTTTTAAAATCCTCTTAAATGAGCATTATTGTGGAATACTAACATTCAAATTTTTTTCTTCTCCTTTCCTCATTTAAGGCCTTTAAGATCCAAAGTTGAGAACATAGTTATTTTCAGTTCTATGTACAGCCTTGGATACTTTAGCCTAGTAGCATTCAACAAGATGATCTTTCCTCTCTCTCTCATAACTAAATGGATTAGTTAGTGCCTAAATTTACAGGCAGGAGGAACCTGACCAGTGTGTTTAAAACAGAGTCCTGCATATCACTCCACGGCTGGAGAACATGCTGTGCAGCATTTTGCTTTTTTATTTTGAAGCAGAGGACATTCAGCACCTTAGGGAAGGAGCTACTTTGAAAACACAGCAGTGGGTCACATATACTCTATATTCACCCACACCAATGTTGCTTAGAGCTCTTCCTCACCTTATGGATTCCCCTGTGTGAGTTTAGTAAGGTGTAACTATACTTCTGATAATTCTGATATGTTTCTTTGATATTTATTGTCCTTTATAGAATAATTTTTAAATAGAGATGAATGCAGTGGTTTGATTTTTCTGTCAACCATTATTGCAATGTAACCCTGCTGAAATAGAAAGCTGCTCCAGTGAAGTCAGAGAATTGAAGGTGACCTGCTGGAAAAGCATTGCTTCCTAGGGTTTGAGAGGATCCAAGCTGGTGGTGCATGCATAAAACCACACAAGTACCTGCATAGAACAAATGCACCAGACACAGGGGATTTCTAGCACAGAGCAGTAGTAAAGACATTTTGAAATGTGGAGAAATGGAGAATGTAGGTGAGAGAGAAAGAGACCTTCCCAGCAGTGTACTAGCAATCAGAGACATGTTGAGAACTCTACAGAAACATACCTGCCACAGGTTCAGTTTATAACCAACAGCTTAGGCGGAAGGATTGATGGGGTAGAAGAGAGTATTTGCCAGACAGCTGCAACAATTAGGCTTGATCTTGAACAAAGAGTTTATCTGGATCATTTTCTGGTTTAGCCTGAACCTATCCTCCAGGGGTGGGGCTTGGGGGCAGAAGAGGGGAGGAAAAAATCTGTCTTGATTTTAGAATCTTGAATCTTTGTCAACAATTGCTCAGTTGTCTCAAAGACTATTCATCACAATTTAAAATGTGCACCCTGCTTGAGTTCTGAGTTTGATGAACTTCAGCTTCCAGCCTTTGCCTCCTGTTACTCCACCTTCTGCCAGGTTGCAATCAAGCCTCCTTTAAGCTTCTTTTTTGAGAAATGAAAGACTTTTCTCCTGTCATGTTTGACTCCACAGGACAATTTCCAATCATTTGATCATGCTGGCTGTCTTCTCTAACAACTACTGTTTCTGCCTTTGAACTGCAAGTCTTGCAACCACCCACAATGTGCTACAAGCCATTTTCCCACAACAGTTCAAAACAGCAGTAATAAAGCCTCTCTGCTTCCACTCCACATCCCTCGCTTTACACAGTCTTCAGTCTAAATCATCTCTGCTTCCTGTGTTGTTCTAAGATCTCACCTGAGTGCCAGCCAAACCTTTTCTAGAGTCCCTATCCCCAGAAGTGAAGCCTGTATTCACTCTTTGAAAGGTATTTAATTTAATGTTTTGTCTTAGATGTACCAGTTCCACTTCTGCTGTGATTTGAGAGAGCCTGTTATATTTTCCCATCATAGGTGGAGACATTTGTTCTACTTCAATAAGCAGCGGTTCTTACGAGCCATGACAAATTAATCTTTTGGTCTCTCTAGGTTTCTTTGGGGAAAAGAGAAGGTCATGGAGGCAGTCAGGCCTCCCACAAAAGTCAAGCATGGAGCACTTAATCACACAAAGATTTAAATGTTTCAAGAGTATATGCTAAAGAGGAGCATTCTTCTGAAAAGGTTTGGGAAAGTGACTGCAAATTTCTCATCTCCTTCCTCATCTCCCTCTTCCCTCATCACCCTGATTCTCTTTATGTCACCAAACTCAGAGCTCTGGTCTGTTCCACCAATGCTGAGACTGATTAAGCTGTATTCCATAATCTATCATTAGCAAAGGACTTCCAAGCTTCCTAAAAAACCACCCCCCGCCCGCAAAAAAAAAAAAAAAGAAAAAGAAGGAAAAAAAAGAAAAGAAAAAAAATCTGATAACACTTTCAATATTGATCATTTTCTCTCCCTTTCTGTATGTTTCTTTCTTTGAAAGCAGAGAAATCTGTCTCTGTGTGTGTGTGATGTGATGGTTTGTTATTAAATGCCATTATCTGGCAGATGAACTCCATCTCTTGTACAGCCAAGTGGTGAGTTATCAGCTGCTGGTTGAGCAACACAGTGTCTTGGGTCACAGTCACTCCTTCAGCTCTCCAAGGGATCTGTAAACCCCCTCTGGAAGCAGATTTTGGGCCTGTTGTATTCCTTTTCAGAGTATGGAAGAGAGAACAAAATTTCAAAGAGTGTATTTAAGTCACGCTGAGAAACAATGACCAGAACACTTAAAGTATGCTATTTTCACATCCACCCAGGNTCCATTAGAGTGTACGGATGTGTACATGTGTGTGTGTCCATGCTAGCATCCCAAAAGTAAGTAGGCCAAAGTATGTTGCAATCATATGAGGATAACTGAACTAGCTAAGTAGATTTCCTTCAAACTTATGTCCCCAAATTATGGATGAGCAAAAACCACAAGTACTAGAACTATCAGCACAAAGGTAAGTTAGGCAAGAGAAAGTCATAAACTACGGCAAATTAGAGCATTGAAGGAGAGTAGCATTTCTGTGAGAGAAGCTTGATTTCACCTGGCTTTGGCATTGAATTTTTCAGGGAGAAATTACCCTTAGAACTGACTTCAAATATTAAGAAAAGAAAAAGAAGTGCACAAATGCTGATAATAATTAAAATGAGAAAGAACATCAATAATTTAGTTTCTAATCATTTTAAATGTAGAATCTGTCAAGGAAACCTCTGGAAAGAATATTAACTAGAAGCCACATTTACAAGGATGGCCTTTAATCACAAATCACATTGAATCAATTAATATTATATTTAACTAGATATTTATAAATCCAGAGGCAATTTTGGTTCATGGATTGTACCCCATGAATAAGATGCTTTTAT
>WEIT01021213.1:77541-93304 GCA_013389985.1 Dryoscopus gambensis
TTATCTTTCTTTTATATATTTGAAATACAGCAGAACCATCACATGTGTCATGAAGTCTGGTGCTTTTCCTGATGTACCAGCTTCTGAATACAATATTTTTTGTAATAACTGCACTGAATATTAATTCTATGTTTAATTATAATCCATGAATTGTAAGCAGTACTGATATTTCTTCATAAAAAATTGTTATAAAGGGAAATTAATTGGTTTGATCATTTTCTGCTTCTCTTATTTATGTTTTTTCACTCCTAATGTTGCCCAAAACACAGTTTTGTTATTTTTATTTTGACAATGAATGTGTGTTAATAATCCATGATAATAATGCAGCAGACAAGAAGGGAAATATGTTGTTGTTTTAGCATTACTTTTAAAGAGTGAAATAACCTAGTGTGCTAAACTGCAGTGCTGGGACACTGTAAAATTGTGGGTAGAGCACATTACATGTGCATGCTTCTTTGATCCAAGGTTTATAGAAATCTGCGCAAACTTTTATACTGACTTCCACTGAATTTTGATTCATGGTTACATTGCTAGTAAAGGTCTAACCTCAGATATTTCAAAGCTCATGGGGAATGTGATTTATAGAACATGTAAAGAACAGCCACAATTTAGGGCTTCCTGACCTGTCATCTGATCTTCCAAGGCTAATGATGGAAAAAGACAGGGCAAAGCAGTGCTCTAAACTGTGAGTCCTGTGCATGCAGTCCTTCTCTGTGATCTCTTTTTGCATGGTTTGCTCTCCATGTGTGAGTCTTATTTATTCACAGACAGTAAAACAGCTTTCATAAAACATGTCCCCTTGAATACCAAAAAAAAATCCCTTTGCGTCAGCTTCCAGGTATTCTCTCAACATAATGATCTCCATGATCTACCCATACCTCCAAGATGAATGTTAGTTATAGATGGTATTTTTCAACTGCACATCACCCATCTTCATCAGCAAAGTGCATAATTTACAGCCAAGTCTCTTTTGTGTTTATTGGGCTAGTACACGACCTATTACTAAGTCCTGGAGTTTCTCCTTTTCCCCTTGCCTTTCCATTTCCACATTGCCTTTCCATTTTAAACTTTTAATTAATTACAGAACTGTCCAGGCATGGTGACAAATGGAATGAAATCTGGGGATACTGGAGCAGGCAGAGTGGATAGCAACTGTTAGACACCAGTCCCAGAGTATGGCTATTATCTGTGGCTGTGTCAGTGAGATTTTATGAATAACAAGTTTGAGAAAGCATCAATATCATACATGAAAACTAGTTGATGTTCTCTACACACTTGAGTTAAGCAGAAATGAAATATCTGAGCCCATGGGGACACTAATGATTAGAAGAGTTGGGAAGCTACAGTATAAAAATTCAAGTGCCAAGTACATATTTGCCATAATAAATAAACATTCTGATTTCCCAATGTTTTGGAAAACTGCCTTTTGCAGGTCATTTACCACTGTATTAATATCCTTCAGATTTGCTATATACATTGTTTGTTTTAAGATTTCCCTGAATGTTTTTAGGCATGTTGATATCTCAGTTTAAAATGATAGTCAGTATCTGAACTAACATCAATAGCAAAGTATAATTCATTAAAAAAAATAGACCACCACCAAGTTAAGTCAAAACTATTTGAACAATGATGAATTNAAGAGCTTTTATGAAGGATTGGAGTTAATAGGTTCTTCTGATTAATATTAAATTACACGAGCAATTAATAAGGGCTTCTCTATAAACCAAAACCATGGAATGCCAAATTCACAGTGTCTGCCCAAGGCTCCCTCAAATTATACCGGCTTTTCAACCTTCTGTGCCTTTTCTGTTCCCAGTTCCATACTGGACTCCTTAGCATGGGCTTCTTCATAAATCCCTTTTGAGAGTGGTCCCACAAAATGAAGCTGGAAAAATCACCTACAGGAGCCATGTTTTCTGGGGAAAAATATCTAGTATCTTGGCTTTCCCTCTTCCTGCTTCATCCTGCTGGGACTCCCAACAAGGTCAAAAGGGCATTTCTGCAAGTGAGCATTTCTGCAAGATCTAGAAGTACGCCTTTGTGTGACGAGTTTCCATCTTGTACTCAGACAATTGAGAGAACAGATACCTGCTCATTTCCTCCTTGTTTTTTTCTTTTCGTATATCTATCTGACCACAGCTCTGTATGTTCTCCTGTCTTCTAAAATCAAGCGAAGAGCAGGTTTCATTAAGCAGCTCCGTCATAAGGTCTAGAGTTAAGTTCATGTCCAGTGCAGTAAGAAGAGGACATTATGTTTCAGGGGTAATAAAAATTTCTCTGTTTCTTCTGTTGAGGATGGCAAGATAAATGTAAAGTTGAAATAAAGCTGGAACTACCATGTCCCAGTTGAAATGCAATCATTTATGCCATTTTCTTTCTGTTTTATCTGTTCAACCAATAAATTATATGGGGGAGAATTGCCTTCTCAAAGGTTGACATGGGCCAGAAGGCTCCCTTTTGTCTGCACATCATGCTGCTTTCAGACCCGTGGTGTCTATCTTTAAGTGGCCTTTGCAGCTGCCCTGGTGTATGAGAGAAATGAAAATGGAAAAAGCAGGATTTCAGAAGGTTTATACACCAGACCCGATCTGGAATAGCTTTTCTGACATCATTGGAATACTATTTCTCAAGCAGTAGAGAGCAGAATTTCCCTTGATGCCCCATTGCCTGTGCTTACCAGTGCATAAATGCACTAGAAATACTTCTGTGTGGCTCATGTGTGCCTGTATGGGAGGAAGATTAAGGGGAAGGGTGAGTGAGGCTGTATTTGCAAACAACTGTGCAAAACAAACTACAAAATAGCGTTTTTGTAGCCTTGATTTTACTATTTTACTTCCTATATTTATATTTCTATATTTTACTATTTTACTTTCTATAAGGCAGGTAGAAAAGATCTCATGCTCTAGAAGGCTAGTAGCACTGTTTAGGCTTATTTGTTAAAATGAGTCAATTCCTGTCTAAGACAAGTCCCTTTTCCTGTGCTCAAACTTGTTAGCATTTAGCAGAGAAAGGAAAAATGTCAGCTAGACACTAATAGCCTTCATTAGCAATTAATTATAAGTAATAGTTATGAATCTAAATCAGTATCAGAAAGTAATGAATTCATCCGTGTCACAAATGAAAATGACTAATGAATATCATCTGTACATAGCTGAACAATGCAAAGTAACTATAACTTATCAAGCAAGAGAATGGATACTGTGAGATCCTGGGTCTGACTCTGCTCCCACTGAAGTTAATCAAGAGGCTCCTAATTCCCTTCAGGAAGATGAAGTGTGGCAGTGTCTTTTGTCTCTGAAGAAAGAGACATTTTTTTAATAGCTTTGAGACAGTCTTTTGTGGCAGATAAAAGACAGAGAAAGGGGTATTTATTGAGGGAATGCTGACAAAGTGCTGAGTTTACACTATCAGAAATGTCTAAGAGGTTTAGATGCTGGACTCTAGACACTTTACTTTAGATACCACTAAAGGAGCGAGACAGAGACAGAGAGTGAAACATCCACCTAATCAATAAGCTGTTGATGCTTAGGGCACCAGTTAAGGGATGCCTGTAAAAGAATAATGCCCTCTAGTTGGGAAAACAAGCACTAACTGTTTACATGGGTCTTTCTAAAGCTCTATTAATTTTAATTTACTGTTTCTAACCAACAATTTTTTAAGGAGAGAGTATTATAATAGCACAGTCAGTTACTGATGTTTTGGTACCATATCACATCTCAGGATATAGAATCAGGAAGAACAATTTTTCTCCTTCTACCGTTCTAGCAATTAGCAAATTAGGTACTATCATATTCCTGAAGGGATTGTGAGGGAAGAGGCTCAGCCTAGGGAATTAACATTCTCTCTCTACTTCTAAGGGGGTGAAAATATCTTTTCTTTCATATTTCTTTCATTTGCCATTTTATGCTGTGCATGTGCAATTTGTAGGCACTCAAAGACCAGTGGTAAATCCCAGCTGTGACTTAGCATCATATGTGTGGTCTGTTGTTGTGAAGATACAATATGAAAGATCATGGCCTTCTAGGGAACAAATGTATAGCTTTCCTCAGTGCTGTCTAACTTCTGTGTTTTCACTGGATCAATCTTAGAGACTGTCTTAAAGTTTTATCATGAAACTGAAAGATGAGGCAATCGGAGAAGTGACATTTGGTGGCATTTTTAAGTAGGACTATTCATCTGCAGCTGATCTCATCTAATTTCAGAAGTGTTATCAGAACACTGATGTACCTTGCCCCAGGACCAACAGGAGCAAACCAGCATAAACCAGCATACATCCACTGGTCAGTAGTGATTTACACCAGAATAGAGCCTAAACAGCCTGTGTATTTAGCTGAAAACACACAAGAAGCACAGCACTACCGGTTGAAATAGAGATAGGAATGGCAGATGCTGAGGCAGTTTGGTACTTATTCAATCTCTTCCCTCTGAGATAAACAGCTTTTTTTTGGACATAATCACTTTTGATTGACATTACATTTTCAATTCTATTTGAACTTCAGAAGCAGACTCACTCTGAGTTGGTGGAATTCTAGTCAGGTTCAGCTTCACTCCCACTTTTCCTTGTCTGTGGCAGGAACCCCAACCTTGAAAGTTTTATCTTCTGCAGAGGCAAAAGGGGTCTTCCAGGCATTCAGACTTCAGGCTAACTCCTTTCCCAATTCTGCTCCTGGGTTATTGGGGTGCTTTTCCTAGTCTTGATTTTCATGGGAAATGAAATGGCGCTGAGATGTCCCTGTACCAAAGTCAGTCAAAGATTGAGGGAAGGCAAAAGAAAAGAATGTGGATTTGGTATTAATTAAAAACCTGCTGCTGCAAAGAGGCTCTAAATGTGGAATGGTGGAAGCTTTGCAGACAAACTCAGAAAGTTTGTACCATTGAGAAGAATGACATGAAAGAAAACACGGTCATGAATAATGCACCCTCTGCTTTAACTGTACAAACATTACTTAGACTATGAATAGTGTGAAACTCTCCTGTTTCTTGTAAAACAGAAGCTCATAAACTCACAAAGTTTCAGTCTGGCCCTCCTCCAGAACTGGCTGATCTCTTGTTATGCACCATGATCAAGCATCTCTTTGCGTGTCCAGTCAACCTCTCCACCACTTTCCCTTTATTTTCTGGCATCCTTGTATAAAGGGAAAAGCTGCTCTTGAATATCATTGCAGTGTTATTACAGGATCTTGAGCTTCAACAGAGCAAGCCTTTGCCTCTTTGTCCTATGCTCCACAACTCTTGACAGTTAATGCTTCCCAAAAGGCTTTCTGCCCCCTTATTCTCACTCCTCCTGGTTTTTAGGAGACCTGATCCACTTTGCTCTATCAAAAAAAAAATCCCCCAAATTTCTTCTGAAGAAATCATACTCTTTTCTCTTTTATTTTGCTATAGTCCATATTTTGAGCTTATGCTTTAAGGGGCGTCTGTTAACCACAGCTGTTCTGTTTTCTTTTATTTGGTTGGGTTTTTTCAAAATACTTTAATTTCACTTTTTTTTTTGTTGGCATTTTAATAGTCAGCAATTTGTTCTGAGGGAGTCCTAATGCTGAATTTATTGTAAAATGTGTGGTGGAAACAATTAATCACTTTAAGATTGCAAACATACATAATTTTCTATGTATTTTACATCAGGTAATCTCTGCAATTTTCCTTGGGGAAAAAAGAGCAGTGTTTTCTGCATCAAGGACACTAATTCAGAATTTTGGAGGAGAAAGATGTTTATGAAGGACACAAGACTCTGAGGTAGTTAACCCCTTTCCAAGGCAAATCAGCCTAGTGAAAGCCTAATGCTTACTTTATATCTCAAGATAATCCACTGATCACTGTGGATTTTTAATTCTATTCTGTGTTAGAGGTTGTGTATAAATTTCACTCAAATATGGATGGAAAAAAGACCTGACATTGAAACCACTCTGCTCTTAAATCTGTATGGGAAGCACAGAAGGATCAAGCTCCTTTAAAGACACTGTAAACTCGTATAAAGTTCAACAAGGCCAAGTGCCTGATGCTTTATGTGGGTCACGACAACCCCATGCAGTGCTACAGGCTAGGGGACCAGAGGCTGAAAAGTCAAGAGGAAAAGTCAAGAGGAAAAATCAAGAGGTGCTGGTCAACAGCAGCTGAATATGAGCCAGCTGTGCCCAAGTGGCCAAGAAGGCCAAGGGCAGCCTGGCCTGTATCAGCAACAGTGTGGCCAGCAGGACCAGGGCAGTGATTGTCCCCCTGTACTCAGCACTGGTGAGATCACACCTCAAATTCTCTGTTCATTTCTGGGCCCCCACTGCAAGAAGGACATTGAGGTCCTGGAGAGTGTACAGAGAAGGGCACTGGAGCTGGGGAAGGGTCAGCAACACAAGTCTGATGAGGAGTGGCTGAGGGAGCTGAGGTTGTTTAGCCTGGAGAACAGGAGGCTCAGAGAGGACATTATTGCTCTCTGCAACTCCCTGAAGGGAAGTTGTAGCCAAGTGGAGGTCGGCCTCTTACAAATGCCAAGCATTAAGACAAGGGGAAATGGACTCAAGTGACATCAGAGGAGGTTTAGATTGGGCATTAGGAAAAATTTATTCACTGAGAGGATTGTCAGTCACTGGAACAGGCTGCCCAGGGACGTGGTGCATTCACCACCCCTAGAGGTATTTAAAAGACGTGGATGCGATGCTTGGGACATGGTATAATGCTGGACTTGGCGGTGCTGGGTTAAGGGTTGGATTCAATGATCTTGAAGATCTTTTCCAAGCTAAACAATTCTATGATTCTATAGTATTCTTGAAGGACTAAGTTACTTTTTACTGGGCATTCAAGTCACAGGGATTCTTTTACATTACTCTGGGATCAGTAACATTTTTAAATCTTTTCTGTGGCTTCTAGCATGCTGGAGGTATATTAATAACTCATAATATTTCCCTACCCATCTGTAAGTTTTGAATTGAAGAGGCAGACTTAATTTCCTATATATACCAAGAATAGAAAGTTTGGATGGTTTCTTTTTGCCTTCACAAGCTCAACACCTTTTTGTTTCATACAAAATACGAGGAACAATTTTCACAGAATTAACTTGAAAATCCGTTTCTGAATAATTCATTCTGGAACATCTGGCTGACTCATAGAGACGTTGCTGCTGCAAGAAGCTTCCAAGCCAAAATTGCTCTGAACATATCTGCGTTTCCTTTGTTTATTTATATGATGGACAGGTTTCACACTGGTTTGTGCAAACATAAAGTAGCTGTGCAAATGAAATTTACTCAGAACATGTCTAATAGTGTGTGAACTGCAAGTCGTCTTCTACAGAAAGCTTGATTTTTGCTGTCATTGAACTGAGGGAGGAAGGAACTGTATTTTGTTCATATGACTAAGGCTGCTATCTTGACTTCCCATCATCCATATTAGGCCATTTGCAAACCTCTTTTTAATACTTATTTGATTTAAGATGCTTATTTCAAATCTGATACAGCACAAGCATTTTGCAATTCTTGTGCATAAGGAAAATAAATTTATGGTTTACCTTAATAAAGCAGAGAAAAGTAAGAGATGTTAAAAGTACTGTTTGATACAATTTGATAAGCAAATCAATTTACCATGTGAAGAGGTATCTCCCCAGATCCCTGCTCTGAAGCTGTGTTATATAGTCTTTAGAGATGTCTACAGAGAAGCAGCCAAACCAACTTACTTCTGATATTTGAAATCTCACTCATTTCTTGGTGTCATCTCTCAGTTGCAAATCAGTTCATTCTGCAACCAACCATGTTTGCTGCTCTCTGATTGACCACTCTGCCCCAAATCATACACAACTTCTAGCTGTTCATGGCACTGCAGGAGCTATGGTTCCATCCAATTAAAGCCCTGTCATGTGAAGTATGAAGGTGACACAATATATATTAACATTGGCTTTTTAATTTCCCTCATGAATTAATTGATACTGGCTGCAGTATCATCTTCTAATTATCACTTGTTTGTTACAGACACCATGGGCTAGAAGGTGGTGTGCATAGAGACATGGCTTGTAAACTGGTTAAAGGGTGCACTAGTAAAAGAGCTTTTGGGTCCAGGCAGCTGGGCAGCTGATGGACAGGCTCAAGTGCCCTGTGCAGTATGGGCTGGGCTGCACAAAGCCGTTGGGAACACGATGAACGCCCAGTAGGAGCTTCTGATTTTCTCCCACCTTAAGCAATCCACAGGCCAGGCAGCATGCAGGATCTTGCACCAAACCTGTCTGGGCCCCACATACTCCTCCCTCCTGACCTCCAAGGGCACTGGTAAGCAGCGTGCCCACTCTGCCTGCTCACCACTCTGTGCAAGGGCAGAGACTGAGCCTGAAAATCTCAGCTTTTCACAGCGATCCTCATTACCAAGTTTGTGTAATTAACAGCTATGTTAGGTCTTGACTACTTGTAGCAGTCAGGTCTAGCCTCTGCAGATGACTTTTCTGAAGTAAGCTCTGCCTGTCATCCAGAGTGAACAAAAGGGAATCTCATGAACAGGCCAGATGACAGGACTGTACTGAGTGCCAGTGGCTGAGGGAGAGTGAATTAAATTGACTACAAGAATGATTATGGAGGCTTGAGAATAAAGACTTTCATTAGAGCTATGACAGTTTCCTTTTTTGCAATTACGAAGTGCAGCAGCTCAATACTGAGTCAAACTAAGCAAGACACTCCCACCTTGAAAAACTGAAACCTTGAAAAGGCCAGATTCCGCCACAGGGATGCTGGGCAAGGTAGAGAGTGGGAGAAGCCTTCAGCAATCAGCCAGGAGGTTAAACAACACATTGGAGGCAGTAACAGCTGCCCCTTCCCACTTATTGAGTCAAAAACATTTGAATCCAGCCTGTAGCCAACATATCCAGCCCTTCTGAGCAGCTGTGTATTCTTCTGAAATACTAGCTATAAGACAAAAATTAAATTCTCAGCCTGGAAAATAGACACCAGCAAATGTTTTTGTTTGTGAGAAGTTGCATAAATATGTTTATAAAGCGAAATATGTCAGAGGAGATGCAGCCCATAAAACTTCAGAAGCCCTATTACAGAAGTCACTGTGCAAAGAAGCACTACCTAGACTTCAGAAAATAATCATAAAATTGCAAAGATCCTCATTAAACTGAAATACTGTCCCAGAAAAGAGCTTTTTATATCAGACATGCTTTTAAGAGTGCTGATAAACACTGAAAGGAAGAAGCTGCAGGAAGAAGGGTTTGAAGTAAATGTGATTCAAGTGCTACCTATTACTGTTACAAAATTTGACAAGTTTGAGCAAGAAATGTAAAATGACCCAAATTTACAGCAGTTTGAAAGAATTGTCTTAGACTGAGGCTAACAAGAAATAGCCTGAACACCATCCATAATACAAAAGGCATTGGGATTATGGAGATGAAATAGTTTCATGTGATAGGATTTTTTACTAGAAAAAAGATTGTCACAATAGGGTATCATGAAAGGTCAGCAATGTAGCACAAAATCCACTTGGGATGTTGAATAGAGCAGAGCTCACATTGTCTGCTGCTGGTCACAGAAAGGAGCCTGAACAGAAGTCTGTCCAGGCACAAGCAATAATGCTGGAGACAAGGTGCCAAAGGGTGAAATCTATAGTACGCTCAGGGAAAACATGTCAGAGAGCCAGCAGCTCCATGTTTGATTGCCCTGATTGCCCTGAGGCCATGATGGCACAGTCTGAATTAAAAAGCCTTTGCATCTTGAATATTTGAATCCGTGGTAAGGGAATCTAACAATGCGCTTTACATATTTTTTTTCTGAGCTGATCGGTTTCAGAAGTGAGCAGGATAAGAAAAAAATCTTTACCTTAAGCTCCTGAACTAAATAAATTAAAGGTAAGCATAGCTGAAATTGTGAGAGAAGAGCCTTATGCCAGGCAGAGGGAATAAAGGATGTGAATGACAAACACTTACATGCTAGAAGTGGAAGAGTCTTGAATAATAAGCCTTTTTTTAAAAACACTGTTGCATTAACATTAAGGCTATTGTTTACCAGGTTTTTTTTCTTTTCCTTTTTCTTTTTCTGATTTTTCCACATGGAAATATTTGCTCTGGTGTAAGGCAACTTCTGTGTCAGTGTACCTATGCCTAATCTAGAAAAAACAAACTATTTCTGTTATGCTGGTACACACACACTGTTACTAACCAAGTCCTTGATCACCACTGCAGATATTCATATTCTTTTTAAATCATTTTGAGGACTCAAAATCCTATTTTTATCCTCCTTTTTAGTTATATTAGGTATTTTAGGTTGGGCAAACTCAAAGAGAATCCCTAATCAACTCCTGTGTGAGTCACCACAGGATTTGTGAATTCTGTTTTGCAGCAAGAGTAGCAGTACAAGAATCCCTAATCAGGTTAATTGGGTGCTAGAGACAGAAGCAAAACAAAAAAAAAACCCAACAACAAAGTCCGTCCCGCAAGGATAATCATGTAAATGTCAGAAGTTTCAAGCAAGCTGTCACAATGATGGATAACACTGCTCAAGTAACTGGAAGTGCTTTCAGTGCTATCTAAATAACCATTTTCCAGCATTTCTATGTATTGGATTGGTAAAAGTTAAGCACCTGTGTAGACAGATCTGACAAGGATCTAGAGTGCAGAGCAGCCTGACTATGCAATCCTCATTATGTTTGATTTTAATATTTCAGTATGTGATATATTTTGCCCGCTGTACCAGTACTGTATCTCAAAATGCCTCCTCTGCTTCCCCAAACACCTAGAAAGAGGGAACATACAAAAATAAAGTTTCAAGTAAGTAATTAGCAGTTCTATTGTCATTACCACAAATATGAGTGGTTATTAGGAAATTACATGAGTTTGTTGAAAATAACTTTTGGAATATCACTGCAACTGCTCTTGTGGTGCAAAGTACAAATCAAGTGCAAATTAGATTTGGAGAAAGCTGTCATAAAGTAGAGGACAACAAGTTGGGTCATTCAGTGTCACTTTATATATTTATTTTATAGTAATATTTGACAGTACTCAGACATTACATTATTTTGACAGGTGTATAGGAAAAAATCTCACTTAATTTAAAATTAATTTCATTAGTCACTTTTTATCTTTTAGTTTTGAAAATATATGGTATCTGAACTATTTTAAAATGCTATAGAACTTCATTACATTTTTTCTGAGTATTACCATCTCCTTAACTATTGGGCTGCCAGGATCCCATTGAGCACATTGGCACCACTGTAACTTTAGTGGATTTCATTACAGAATAAGTTCAAAGTTTGTGCTACTCCTATGAAAAATACTTGAAACAAACATAGAAATATGATGAACGAATAGATTCAGAAATCTCAATAAACTTACAATTCAGATGACTTTATTAATTCATATTCACCAGATCTGACTCATATTATTCACTTAAATGAAATAAATTTCCCTACATTCTTGGCTTTGTTATCCTGTTTATTCACATCCTGCCATTTGGCATTCATTTTTGATAGGATAAACCTTTTGAGATTTACCAGATTTTCCATAATGATATCTATGTCTCTTACGTAATTATACCTAGTGTATAACCCAGCAGCCAGTCTCAGTGTCTCAGGTGTCAAGTGGCCACCTTAAGTGCCCCTTATCTGACATTTGAGAACAGCAGCATGTCATTCATCATGACATTCCCTCAACTCCACCTTTCCCAAGGTCCTCCTAAAATGCTTCAAATCTGTTTCTAGTCTTGACTAATTAAAAATATTTTGTGTTCTCTGCAAATGTCACCACCTCGGGGTCCTGGTGCTTGGAGAAGAATCAGCTCATACTTCTGTGTTCTTTCTAAGCATCCACTCCTGGCTGCTATTGAAACATCAGGCTAAAAAGGCCGTCTGTCCAACAAATGCAGTTATTCTTACAGTCACCCATAGTCACCATTATCCTTGTTTATCAATTGTTTCACCATGTAAAGTAGGTGAGTCCCTGAGAGAATGTGCACACAAAAGGCTGCTTGGTAATGTGAACAGGGAAGCTGTGATTCAGCAGAACCTGCTTGTGTGAGCAAATGCATAGAAAACACAGGACCACCTCATCAAAACTCATCATAAGCTTAGGCCATGCTCAGGAAATCATATTTACTGAATTTGAACTCCAAAGCAAAACTGAGAATGTGCAAAGAAGTATTTGAAAATAGGCAGAATACACCCACCATAAAAAATGTCAATCTCACACAGTTCCAGTTTAGGCAATATTTTGGTTACAATATCACCAAGCAGACTGACTGACGGAGAAATATATTCTTTGCAGAGTTGTTCAGGTTGTACCTGGAAACAAATGAAGGGTCAAGAAATATTTTGATGGTTTGATTTGTGAGTGGAGAAACTACATCTGAACTATATGCCATCCAGGCAATCTTGTCTCTGCATTTCTGTCTGTGCTACCTGAAGATGATCTTCAGAAAATCAACGAGATTGCTAAATTCTACTAGTTAAAGAGAGCTATTCTGAGCTTTTTAAATTAAACTGTTCCTCACTCATAAGTTACTAATGTTAGGTGTGTGTGAAACCTGTACCCTTCATCAATCTATCATATTAGTGACTGTGAAAATGATTAACATTTCACAAAGAGCTCTCATCCAGTCATTATTCGATTTATCTGTAAAACCTTATGCGACTCTTTGCCTACAAATTGTCCTGTTGAGGTTCCAGACCCAAATGATCCACAGTTTTTACCATAAGGTGATGGAAATACAATATTCCACACACTTGCCTTCCAGGAAGAGCTGAAAACACTTCATGATAACAATAATCGCAGCTCTCAATAATCATGATGGAAATCAGAAAAAGCACTGTGGTAATGGAAAATGAAGAAACACCCTGGATAATTCCCTGCTTAGAGCGTTATTTCTCTAAACTAAGAGTGTGCTTTTTGATGATTTATTAAAAACATGTCTTTGAGTCTTGAAAAATGGATAATCAGATTGTTCTGGTGTTAGGTACAAAATAGTATTTAATACTTTTACTAAAGCTGATGCATTTATTTTTTAAAACACTGTTTGTGTTATACATTGCGTTATTGCAGTTGTGATAAATGACAAAAAGTTATATCAATGGCAGCCTTACCTTGCAAACCAAATCTATTATCTGCAACTGTCACATTTTAATAAATCATAGGCTTTATTTTTTTAAAGCTGCACTACATATTTATAGCAGTCATTATTCACCCAAATTAACAATTCTTTCTGACCTCCTGTGAAGGGCATGTTTGTGTTTTTGCAGACTTTTTTGTCAGATAGGTGCTCACTTCTACGTACAACATCATATTTGTGTAGAAGCTCTTCATAGCAACTAATGATCTCTTGAGGGTAAGAAAGCAATGAAGCTCAACTTTGATTTACGAAAACAGATCAGTCATTTCCCCTTTTTTGAAAGTGACTTTGATAAGATTTATAGTTCAGCTGTGTTGTTATTTGCTTCTCTTAAAATTGTCATAGAATATTTAACCTTATCTTTCAGAGAAGTACTGCTGTCTGGAAGTCGTATGTGTACCCCAGGTCCAACAGCTTCCATACTGGATTTCTTCTTCTTACCCTCTGTCTGGGACAAATTTTGAAAGTTCAGTGACCTGCCATTGAGAAGTGGCACCTATCAACTGAGCTGTGGTTGGGAGGTCTTTTTGTGGCAGCTCTAGAGCTATTTCTCCTCTTCTGATGGGCACCACTTAATTTTCCTTTCATGCTGCTCCATTTGGATGGTGGCTGTCATCTGGTCAGGTACTCCTCATCTTGTTCCTCTGAATTCTGACCCTGTCAAAACATGATTCCCATCAGTGTAGAGGAGTAAGGACACAGGATGTTTGCCCAAGAAGGTCCCTTTCTGATAGCTATTAGGACAGCCCCAAGTGATGTCCCATTTTGCATTTAAAACTTGTCATTTTAAAAATCTTTGCTGCTGCATCTCAGGATCAATTTTAGTACTTTCTTCATAAGGAAACATAGTAGGCATAAAAACTTTTTAAGGTAGTGTGGCAGGGTAACTGAAGTTTCTAAATTTCACTGCTGTCCGCCGCTGCTCACTGGTGCTCCTTTAGGTATGATCATCTTTGTTTTAATCCCTTCAGGTGTGTCTGTGAAATAGCCATATGATACACTTTCATGCTTTTTCCACTATTTCCATGATCCTGTTTTTCACCTTCCTCTATCAGCCTGAGTATAGACCTATCCACTTTCTCTATTTTTCCATCATCAGTTTATCCCCAGAATTTCTGGGAAGCAAAACATTGTCCTAAAAGACCAACCCAACTAGTGCAAATGGAAATTATAAGCCTCCAACCTTCTTCTCTGTGGTTTTCTTGCTAACCATTGAGCTTGTATCCATTTTGGATTCCATTTTGAGACAGATTCATCTTTTTTCTTCAAATTAAGAAAAGAATTGTCACACTTCCCAGGAGCACTGCGAGCAAATGAACTTGCTTGCACTGAATGGTTGCCTTTAACTTTCATCCATACTTTCCCTATTGGGTGTGAATTTCTGGTGTCTACTAGTGGTGGGATAACTCACTGGGAGTTCAAATGCTCTATCTCTGGCAACAGTAGAAACTCAATATGTTTGAAAATTCTACCATTCTGGCCATTAAGTTGAAATTAATCAACAATTCTATAGTTATATGTCCGGCTCACAGACATGAAACAGCACAAGCAGCATAATAGGATAAGACTAGTTTCCTTAGAAAAACAGAGTAAAAATCCTTTTAGTTATCCATTCCTCTTTCTATCGTACAAATTCAATTTCTTTCTCTTATAACTCCTTGCTGTAAAATAGAGCAGATGACTTCTTGCTTCAGGTTTTCGAACATTCAGTTGTACATGCACCAGAAAACCACAGTGAATACTCAATACTTTTAGTGACGGACTTGCTCAGATGCTACAGAAAAAAGGCTAGATTAAGATAGACAAGCAGTTCTTGGGTGGTTTTTTGAGACGATTATAAGATAAACGGTGTTTTCAAATTGTTATCTATACCCTTTCTCTCTAAACCCTAAACTCTCTAAATTGTACACAGCTATAATGCTTCATGTGCCTTCTCAGAGTTTAAAACCTATTGTTTTCTTTATGCAGTCTTTTATCCTAGCACATTATTGTTTACAAACACTCTTCATCATGCCTCCGGTTTCCAGCATATCACTCAATCAAAATCCCCCAGAATATTTTTTCTCTATCACAATTCATGAATAATAGTATTTTCCCCTTTTGAAACACCAACACTTGAAAACAATGAAAACCATTTTCCACTACATGAAAATAGCTGCACAAACCCATCATTTTGTATTTCATTAAAATTATAGCCAGACAAGTAGAATTTTTTGTATTTTTTGCATGATTTTGGGTAGTGGTTAAACTGCATTTTTTTATCATTTTCTTCTAGGTGAGGTTCTAGTTACCTTTCAAATGGTACAGGGCATCTTGGCTTCCCAGGACACAGAGAAGCAGGGTAAGTGAGTGACTGTGTAACCCTGCTGTTCTCTTACTGACACCACAGTGTAGTGAATAGGAAACACAGTGGGGTTTTTCAGTGTGAAAAACCTGCTGGTGAAAGTGTTCTGCCAGACTACAGCAGCAGCACAGACAGGGCTGAGCCTGTTAGAGGGGTGAACTTGGTTTTGTTGTCTCCTCCAGACTTGAAAAATATCACTGGAATGAGTGGAGTCTCCCAGGATCCTGGCAGCAAAACTAAGGAGTGGGTGCTGGCCTCTGGGTCAGTTTTATCAGGATTTTCAAACCTTCCTGTATTTTTCACAAAGTCCCCTAAATATGGACATTGTTCTTGCTGGTCTCGTTGGCTTTGGCAA
>WEIT01021213.1:96969-130300 GCA_013389985.1 Dryoscopus gambensis
ATGGATCACTATTTCTAGCAGAGATGTGAAAGACTGGAGCATCCTAGGGAAGCAGTTCATACCTGCATCTCTCAGCTCCCAGAGCCATGTTGTCACACAAGATCAATCTGAAATACCTCTTGCTTTGCATGGTACCCCTGCTGGAGACCTGAAAGATCTTCTCTAGTAGCAGTTTAGCAAGGAAGCAGCACTTTCCAACCTCTGAACTCAACAGGAGCCATAGTCCCAAGCAGTTTGTTATACATAGTCAAATGTAACCAAGGATTTCTTCGCAATGTGTGCCTACACCCTACAGTTTTTGGCATTTCTGGGACATTTTCGCAGAAAGGTAGGCATCTGACGTTACATCTGCTTCCTCTGCACCTGTCTGTGCAGCCTTTGATATCTCTAACTGTCTGAAAATGAAGGATTTCTCTCCTTTCCTGACAATGCAGCAAATCCTGGTGCAGCAATTACTCCTCTGTGTGTCACGAGAGGTGCTCACTGCTGTTCAGTGAGAAGTTACCCTTGGTATTCAGTGAAAAGTTACTCTTGGTACTCAGTGCAAGGAACTTAGCACACAAAGACCAGGGTACTGAAAGCATTGTCAGGGAAAGGCAGTCTTGTCAGATCAAGGCAAGGCGAGTGCTAAAAATATTGGAGTGGGCAGCACACACACCCTATCTATCACTGGATAGATAGGCAGAGAGACAGACACTGAGATTTTCTATCCTTATAGCTTAGCAAATCCAAACCTGGTTAACTAGTCTTATTTATGTCATACTGCTTGTACCTCCTGCTCAAGGGAGTAACCTTTTTTCCGATTTGCTTTGAAGGTGATATCACAGAGCAGACTGAACATCAGAAATAGAACTGTACTCTAGCAGGTGCCAGCCGAGAAAAATCTTACCATTTTGCACAAAACAAAGTAAAAATGTTGATAATTTTAAAATAGAGTGGAACTGATCAAGATGTAGGATTCTGAGTGCAGATAAACTTTCTGGACTCGGGCCTATTTATGTGTTAATAGGAAATGTAAGCAGCCAAGAATCAATCTGACTCTGTTCATTACGAGGAAAACTTGTGTTTTCAAGTATTCTCATGGTAGGAAAAGACAGAGACATGCTTTTGAAACCACCACATTGTCATCTCAAGTATAGGGGAGGTTGTGTGGGGAACAGGAGATATCTCTTGTAGCCAGTGGTGCTTTTATTTAAAATATGCTATACATTCCAAATGGCTTCAATTATCTGTATGTCAGCAGGAATAAAGTATTCCTTTAGCACTTAATACAAATAGTTCTTTGTATTTTTTAATCAGAACTGATTTCTGGAGAATACTTCATGGAGACTTAAATGTACAAAATCATGCACTTCTCTGTGAATTATTTCAGTCCTTGGGGAGGTAAGAACAGAAACTTGCAGGAAAACCCTGCTCTTCTGTCCCTGCCTCTTCATGGCTCTGGCTTTTTTTCCTGGCTTCTCTTCAGTCTGAGAGCAGTGGATGATGCTGAAGGAGACAGGAGAGAGGTCAAAACTTGTTCCACCTTGCTAATGCTTGACAGAGCACATTTCAACCAAGGAAAAATCTGGGCTGACCTCCTGCTGCTCTCAGTTGCACCAGCACAGAGGAGGGGTCTGGTCTCAGCCTCTCTCATACACACAGATAAAACCTAATGAAAAGGAGATGGGGAACACCTTGCCCTCATTACAAGTCCCCCTTCCAGCCTATTTTTCAACGACCAACGAAACCCTCCTTCTTCTTCTAAGAAAGAAGTCCACCTTCCTGCAGGAACAGCTTCCATCACAAGAGAATATCTGATTATTCTTACATACCTCCACCCTGGAGCTAAAAACAAATAAATTAAGAAGTAATGACTGAAAGACTAGGAAGTACTAGGTCATGCAGCAAAGGCATCTGTTGACCACAGAAATTAGGGCTGGATGGCAGACATTTGCCACCTCAGCAGAGCTCTGCCAGAAAAATAAACTAAATAAACTGTGTTTCGTACCAATTATAGTAATAAAAGTCATGCAAGGAATTCTGCCTCCACCTGTGCAGAGCCAGACCTAAGCTCCCTGAAGCCATGGCAATGCCTCCACCAATACAGCTGACTTTGAGTCTGCACTAGAAGCATCAGGAGAGAAAAAAGAGCAGAGATTGCCTCTGACAATCAGCAAAGGGCATGTAGGGCAAGGGCAAGATTGTAGTACTTCTACCTAGGGGAACCTCTCCCGTGTGTATTTGGACAGGAAAACCACCATGGAAAAATGAGGCACAGTGACATTAAGGGTCTGTCACCGACTGACTCCTGTATCCCAGCTTTAGCCATGGCTGTGTGACCCCGTGCAGGAGTCCCACTCTTCCTGGGCTCAGAATGGACTGTGAATGCAGGGGTCCAATGTGATTTTCAACGAGAAGTATAAAAGAGGGGTTTTTTTTAAATTTACTACAGCATTTTCTTTTTCTAAATTCAGAGTCCTGTAGGTTTTGTGTTAGAAGAGATGAGGAAAAAGCCTAAATGAGTAATGCAGCTTTTAATACAAGCATCTGGTCCTGCAGACATGCTGAGTGGGAGGAGGAGGATTTTTCCATTTTAAATAAAGCAATGATTATAAAAACATGACAGGAATGTGTCTTCATATGGGAAAGCCTGTCACCTTTATTATTTCTGCTGGCAGCAGTGACTAGATGTACTTTCTGAAACATAAGCCTTTCACTCACAGGCACAGCATTGAAGTATTTCTCTCATGAAATGCAAGTAGAAAGCCAGAGGTAGCTGCAGATTGTATTGGGAGAGGCTGTTAAAATAATCACTCATTTCCACCTTTATTGCCTGTCACAGCAACACACCTTGGGCCTGGCCCTTCCTTTACAGAGGGAGGCTCTGATCCTTCAGAGCAAAGAAGATTACTTCTCTTTATGGATAAGCACTTGACTAAAGCCTTCAATAGGCTATGTTTTGTGCCTTTGAAAGTGATCCTTTTATTTAATATTTTCTGCATCCAGTGTTCCTTGGCGATAGTTCATTATTGAAGGTGTGTGAGAGAACCTTTTCAGGTTTTTTACTCAGTTTCCCTTTCAATAAAATGGCTAAAAGTCCTCACTCTGGTCTACTGGAAAGATGAAGGCTTTTCAAGTGAGGGTTAAACAACAAAAAACCCGAACAAAAAACAAGCATACAAAACCAGGAAAAAGAACATTAAGTTATCCCAGAAATGATTGCTGAGAAATAGCAGGGATGGTGAAGGAGGCAGAGAAATTATAATATTCCTAAAAGGACAACAACTGGGGAATGAGGAGAGGCATGATTCTACCCATGCCAGAAGTCCCAAAAGATATCCAGTGTGCAAAGAACACAGAAATGGTACTGTCAAATCTGGAAGTTGGTTGGCTCAATTTGACCTATTAATTTGTGATATCTTCACCAATAGCAAGAATTAGCTTCTGGTGGTTCAGATCATCAGGTATCAGTGTGAAAGGGGGTCAGATTGGTCCTCTGCAGCTCCCTTCTTTTTGCCTATAGAGGTTTTGGGCACCTCAAAAGAGGCATTGCTACATGCAGGTCTGGGACAGCTGACCCTGCAAAGCGGGTGCTGAGCCCCAGGACAGCTGGCGCTGTGCCGGGGAACATGAGGCTGCCAGGCTGCTCAGGGATGTAGGATGCCACACACCTACGTAGCACCCAGCACACTGGGCTACTGGCATGGGAAAGGCATGGCCTCTGCACCTCTGCAGTGCAGAACACAGAAGAGGGTTTCAAAGCAGGCTCTGGGAAGCGGTTTGCCCTTCTCACTGATGGCAGACCCAACTACAGAACTGCAGAAGTAGTCTTCAAGTATGGATGGTCTCAGGTAGCGAAGATAAATGGCCTGATTCTGCCACTTCTGGGCAACATTCTGACCCACTGGGATATACAAGAGGGAAGAGGTGGAGGCTTCTAATTTTCCTGTTACATTTGGGGGGAAAGTAGCAGACATAACCACAGTTTGTACAGAAACTTGGTTGAATGGTGAATGTGAAAACGGGAGGAGACTTACATATTTGATACCTCCCAGGAGGCTCAGGCTTGAGGAGGGAAGGTGAAGATCAGCAAAGGTTCTGGGTCAATGTTTTGGGGCAGCTGCCGTAATTCCACCTACACTTCTCGGGTGCCCATCTCTTTTATCAGTTTTGCCACTGCCTGGCTCGGCTTGCATTCCCACACCTGTGGAGCAGAGGAAAGAGAATGCCAAGGGCAAGTCTGATTGTTGGTGCTAACAGGGAGACGGATAGGACTTACTGAGCCATAGGAAAAGAAAAGAAAAGAAAGGAAAAGAAAAGAAAAGAAAAGAAAGGAAAAGAAAAGAAAAGAAAAGAAAAGAAAAGAAAAGAAAAGAAAAGAAAAGAAAAGAAAAGAAAGGAAAAGAAAAGAAAAGAAAAGAAAGCTATTTAAATGTAAAGATTCTAAGAAATCAGTGAAACGAATAATCAATTCTAAGGCCAACCTACTCTCCAGACAAACGCCAACTCACAAGCATGGAGTTGGACAGCAAGGCAGACAGAGCCTGTGCACTTCCAATGCACAAAACTAACTCCCAACCTTCTGAGAGGGGTCTAGCAGCCAGTTATGACAGTGACTGAGTTTTGTGGTGCTCTGAACCCCACTAAGATATGAGGACTGGTTTGTGCTGGTTACTGCCCAGCAGGTTTGATGGGAGACACGGCAGGTGTCAGAATTGTGAGGATGCAGGCAACAGGTGAGCAGAAAAAGCTCCTTTAGTGTGGTAGGAAGAAGGACGTAAGAGGAAGTTTAAAATAAGATTTAAAGTAAAATAGGTGCATGTCGCACTGTCCTCTCAGCCTTCTAATTATTTGCATATCTTGGAGTCAGAGAATCAGAGATTCTCACAGTTTTGTGTAAATAACACCTGTTGTTTATCTAGTCGCTTTCTTCTGTTGTACATTCCTTTTCCATGATGGAGGAAAGTTGATTGACTCTCGGTCCATCCAATGTGATTGAGAAGGTGTCACCTCAACCTTCCAATCAACTGTAGTTATAAGAAATCTATAAATATTATAAAGTAGCAATGAAAATACTTCTTTTTCTTCTGACACTTCTCCTGTCTATGTGTGATCTCTCTGTGTCCACTAGCAACAGGTGCTAGAGGTCCTGAAGGGCAATCCATAGGTTTTTCTTGGGAAAATTTGTTTTGAGGAGAATTTAAAAGGAATTAATTATGACCCTGCACACATCTTAGGGAGAAATCCCTATGCAAAACCGCTTGGGTGCAGGCTAAGATGCAAACTATGTTTATTCATTCAGACCCATGTTTTGAGAAACAAAAGGGAATTTTGAGTGCCATTCTTTGTCCTACTCACTTTTTCTGTTGATATCAGGCATATATTTAACAATTACTCTCCAAAAGCAAAAAAAACTCAATTGTCTCTTGGTGGATACTGAAACTCATTGATCACTTATAGAAACACAGGTGTAATGTGGCTGTGAGGGAATGCACTGAGAAAAGAACTCCGTTTTTACTTCTTTTAGGTTTGTTTCAGCATCCATTAGGAATTATCTGGAATTATCAAAACTCACTCAGGTCACAGAGAAGACATCATAAAATCCCATTTTCTGTGAGTCATCATACTTTACTTTCAAGTTAGCCTGGTTTTGGTCACATTACAATTGGATAAATTATAGTTATTTTAATGATAATAGATAATATGCCTAATTCAGTAACACAATCTTCCTGTGCAGGGTTTTCTTTTACCTTTGTAATTTGTTCTGTCGCTGTCACATCCATTACTCCTACTGAGAATCATATGCCTTTCTAAGAATCTGTATAACAGCAAGAAGTCCCTGGATATTACCAAGAGACAGACAAAAGTAAATATGGAAAGATACTATAATGTCACAGTATGAGAAATTCTTCCTACAATTCCATATTCTTGCAACTCCCTGGTAATCAGGATCATAGAATTGATCACAGAGCCCAACCATTAACCCTTGCCAAGCCCACCACTAAACCATGCCCATAAGTGCTAAATCTATGTGTCTTTTAAATACCACCAGGGATGGTGACTCCACCACTCCTCTGGGCAGCCTGTTCCAATGCTTAATACCCCTTTCAGTGAAGAACGCTATCACAATTTCCAATCTAAATCTTTCCTGGCACATCCTGGGGCTATTTCCTCTTGTCCTATCACTTGTTACTTGGGAGAGGAGACCAACCCCCACCTGTCTATCGCTTCCTTTCAGGCAGTTGTAGAGAGAGATAAGGTCCCCCCTGAGCCTCCTTTTCTCCAGGCTGAGCAACCCCAGGTCTCTCAACTGCTCCTCGCAGGACTTGTGCCCCAGACCCTTCCCCAGCTCCATCACCCTTCTCTGGACTTGCTCCAGCCCCTCAATGTCTTTTTTGTAGTGACAGGCCCAGAACTGATGCATTTGATAGAAGGAAGAAAAAAAAGGCAATATATATATCAAGATTTTAATTTAATTGATAAGCAAAAGGTGGTTGGTTTTTTTAAAATCCATTTGCATGCAGGAGTGAACAAACTCCTGTACAAAGTACCCTCCTTTGAGCAAAGCACACAGAAGTGGCAGCATCCTGAAGCCCTTACCTCAAATCCATGTTGTTCAGCCGTGCAACCTCATTCCTCCTGGAATTAATAAGGAGTTAGTGACAGTCTTCAGTGGAACGCGGATTTTGAGTGCATTCACTTCCCTGAGTGTTCCTGCACTTTACCCACTAAAAATGTCCTTACATTTCCAGCCCAACATGGGACCCCCAGCCTTCTGTTAACAGTTTTCTAATATAACTCTTCACACACTTTTTTCTGCTGCAGAAACAGGTACTTCTTCATGCTGAACCATCAAGGAATAAACTCAAAGTTCACTTATATATAAAACATAGGGGTGACTTGGAGAGGTTCTCTCCTAATGTAACATCTACTTGTTAAATTAAAAATAAATAAGATTGTTAATGCACAGAAATTGCATGGCATTGTCTTCCCAGTGAACACTTCATTCCAAAATAAATCACAATACTTTGAAATGATCAGCCCACCCTAGAATATTTCCTGGGGAAAAAAAATCCTAGAATAAAAGCATCACATTCTGGGATGCACGAAGAGTAATTTGGGGTTACTCCTGACAGTATTAATGTGGCTGCATCAGAGGCATCACTTTCAAAGAGCAAAACAGTATTCTCTTGGAAATGAGATCTACAGGTTGCTACCCTATATATATGAGGTAGTTTTGAGCTGTAACATCCTCAGATAAACTCAGAAGCTGGAAAAATATTATTTTGAACCAATTAGACCCAATCTACTTCTTGTGGGCTCCCACATCACAATCATCAGTAAGGCAACAAGGGCACCACACTCAGATCTGCTCAGAGTTAAGGGACCAGTTTTAGAAGACTGAAATTTAATGTAATAGAGACAAAGATCTCAGAGGATTACAAGAGCTTACTACCTAGAAACAAAAAACCCCAAAACAATGTGGTCTTAAGTTTTGTTTAAACTGACTTTAATGACCCTTCCTTCCAAACAAATAAGCCTGAAGTAGCAGATGCTAATTAGCAAGTCAGTGTCTTAGCTGATTGTCTTTCCCTGGGACCACAGCGCAAATAAACCTGTGACTTCTTGTGCCAGGAGAATGGGTTTAGAGAGTCTAATTAGGGCACTGAACAGCCGATTGTGATGAAGAGCCCAACATAGCCTGGTTGCTTTATAAATATCACGAGTGGGGCTCTAAAATTCTCCCCATTAGTGCTTTTCTTTGGGAAAGCAGTTCCACCAAAAGGAGACAAACACAAACAGAAGTGGGAAGTGTCAATATCTGAGCAGTATATGGTTTGGGAACAGGCCTCTTCTCTATTATTTATTGAAAGAGCTAATTTGGTTTCCTCTTCAAAGAAAAAATTAAAAGAGGATTTCATCCCACTTAATAAATATTAATCAATAATAGTCTTCCTTGGTGAAGCTAGAAGGCAGTTAACATGCACACATCTCCCACTATAATTTTATCTTCATACAGATAAAACAAATTAGCTGTAATGATCAGCTTTCTCCTCCCCTGCCATTTGAACACCATGGTCTACCTTTGGCAGAAATGAGCAAATTCAAGCAACTAAATTGCTATCAGCAAAATAAAATCATTATCTTAACATCTGCTGACAGTGTCTAGGTGCTTGCAGGATGACCTGTCTGGTACACGCCCTCTGAGATAAGAAGTGCCACATATTTGTATCGAGTTTGCTTGGCCAGGTTTTGGTACTGGGAGGGAGTGTGAGTGGTGGCATCTGTGAGGTTACTTGACACTTCCCCCACGTCCAGTGGAGCCAGTGCCAGCCGGCTCCAAGACAGACCCGCTGCTGGCCAAGATCGAGCCCAGTATCAACAGCGATATCGCCTTTGGGGTAACAAATTTAAGAAGAGGGTGTTACAGCACAACAGCAACCGCAGGCAGAGAGAGGAGTGAAAACGTGTGAGAGCACCAGCCCTGCAGACACCAAGGTCAGTGAGAAAGGAAGGGGAGGAGGTGCTCCAGGTGCTGGACCAGGTGCTGGATTCCACTGCAGCCCATGCTGCAGGTAATGGTGAAGCAGCTGTGCCCCTGCAGCCCATGAAAGTCCATGGTGGAGCAGAGATCCATTTGCAGTGCGTGAAGGACCCCCCAACAGAGCAGGGGGATGCCTGAAGAAAGCAGTGACCCCGTGGGAAACTCACATTGGAGCGGAGCAGAATCCTGGAAGGACCTGTGGAGAGAGGAGCCCACGATGGAGCAGGTTTGCCGTCAAGGACTTGTCACCCCATGGGGGACCTACACTGGGGCAGTTTGTTCCTGAAAGACAGCACCCTGTGAAGGGACTCATTCTGGAAGAAGAAATACAGCCTATGGGAAACACTTACACTGGAAAAGTTTGTGGAGGACCATCTCCCATGGGAGGGGGAAGAAATTAGAGAAAAATGGGAGTGAAGTTGAGCCCAGGAAGAAGGGGGGTGAGAGGGAAGTATTTATGGATTTTGTTTTAGTTCTTATTATCCTACTGTGATTTGACTGGTAGCAAGTTTAATTAATTTCCCCAAGCTGAGACTTTTTTGCCCATGATGATGAGGGATCTCTCCCTGTTCTTGTCTCAGTCCGTGAGCTTTTCATTGTATTTTTTCTCCCTTGTGCAGCTGAGAAGGGGAGTGATGGAGCAACTTTGGAGAGTACCAGTTTTCCATGAGAGTCAACCTACCAACAAAGTTATTTAAGGAATTGTATTTCAACAGATACAATTTTTTTCTGTAATATCAGCAGAGCTCTTCACAACCGTGAACTCTAATCCATCTACTTTGTGCTAAGTGCCAAAAAGAGCATGACAAAAGAGACTGGAAGACAAAATACTTCAGATTCTTTGGTTGTCACACCTGTACTGTAGACCAGAAAGAGATGTTTTGATGTTTCATTGGTGTGGATAAAGACTGCCTAATCTCCTTGCATGGTGTGGAACTGTTTATACACCTTTTGCTGGCATTTTAGTGGTACTCTTTTTACTCTGCAGTCCCAAATGTCCAAATCTGTGAAAAGCACATTATCCCATTCTGAAGTGAAGTTTGGCTTTGAGAAGAAAGGCACTCTAGAATGTAAACCAATAAATAGATAGAAGAAGCACTGGAAAATACAACTATTGAATTTTCTTTTTTGTATCCTACTCAATGCATTTTTCTCTGATAAGGGTATATTTCTGCTACTCATTCTACCAGTTTCTCTGCTCAGATTTCAAGCAGCTATTAAAAAAATTATTACTTTTGTTTTTCTTCTACAGAACATTTTATTGATCTGATATTAAACAGGACATAATAATTTAGAGCAGAGCTCAAGTTTACTCACATCCCCAATAATCACTCTACCACATTGTTGTCACTGTCCTACTTTCCTGTCCCTTCCCACTCCCATCATAGACACAGCTAGTTAAGAGCTAGGAATTGATGTCACCCTCTTTTGGCATTTACAGAGTAATATACTAAGGAATATAATGTTTTTTACAGTGCCTTTGTCTCATCCTTATGGGTCCAATCCGTGTGGTTTGCTACAATCCTGCTAAGCCTTTGTGTTAATCCCCCTTACAAGTACTAGCAGTATCCAATATAATGAGATCATTTCACGAAGTGAGGTTTGGGGTCTTCACAGAAAAGCCAGTGATGAAGCACATGGGGAATCTCTGTACAGATGAGATCTTTCTTTGATGAGCACTGTCTCTGATCCTAGAGAAACACTGTGGGCCTCCTGATCATTCTTCTTCCCAATCATGTCTATATCCAACAGGGCCAGTACTATTCTTACCATTACATCATAAGTTCTCTGCTATAATTAATTTTTTTTTTTTGCACTCCTTCCTGAGTGATTTCCTCTCTAACTAGATATTTCAAAAAGAGGAAGAAAAATGATCCTTGAATTGCAGCTACATTGCTGGCTTTATGAAGATACATAGTACAGCCAGGAAAACAATTTCTCACAACTTGAACAGCCTTCTCTGAAACCACAGATATCAAGCAGACACTTTTCAAAATAAAATGATAAATTTTAAGCAAGGGAAAAAAACCCACCTCTTTTAAGTCATAGAAATTAATTATTTAATGCTTAACTACATGCTTTCATCCTATTCCTGTTTGCTTCTAGGAAAGGAAAAACAATATAATAAGGCTGCTGAATTTGCTGTCAAGGGTAAAATACCTTTGTAGTAATGTCCTGAGGGCTGTTCATGATGATAATGTACACTGCAAGTCTGTCAGTGACACTGCAGTTGTTGGGATTCCAGTAGGGCTTGACATTGTCTGAATGCCCTGGAAAATGCTCCAAAATTGCTCTAATCTTAGATCTGCCCAGCCTGCAGAATGACTTTGGAAGTACTTAACATAACTTTAAATGAATAAAGGGCCTTGGGAAAAGAACTTTCAGGGAAATTAAAAAGTGAAATCAACAAACATTTGGCTGAGCTATAGAGCCAGAACCAGAGCAGTCTTGGCTATTTTGGCTCACAAAGTTTTGCAGAGCCAGACAAAGTAGATCTGCTCCACCTACAATGGAATCCACTATTTGGGCCTTAGTCCAACAGACTCACAAATTCAAACTATTTGTCTCTTTTTTAAAACTGTCCCCTTCCAAGGAATCTGTATGTAGAGTTTCATTCTGTGGTTCTTGACTTGCTCTTCACCTTTTTCTGTTTTCCTCTTATCCCTTGCTCAGGAAAGGATATGATGAGCAATGACATCTTAAGCCCAGATTGTTCACAGATGTTGCATGTCTCTATCTCAGGGACAGAAATGCTCATGCAGGCCTAGCCGGAGCAGCTGCAACCTTCAGCTCTTTGTTACTGCTACAGTTCCCTAAGTAGACATTGTGTTGATGATTCACAGACTGTTTTGTTTCAAAATCAATCAGTGGATGATCATCTGGGCTTGTAATCCTTTGATTTTGGTAGAGGCCAGGAAATCACCATCACCTGGCTATCCTTTAAGTTCCGTAAAGAATATGATCCCATTGACGCTGAACACTTGTGAACAAGGAGACCAGATACTTTGCTTGCATTTTTTACATAAATGACTTACAGGATTTAACTTTTTCTACCCACATCTACCTGACTTACAACCAAAAAAAATTACTCCAAACTGAGCTTGTGCTATGCTCACAGTGAAAGGCCCATTGAGCTTGTTCAGAGCTTCATCCTTTGCCTCTCCTTTCTGAGTGTATCTGCAGCATTTGTCAGCATTAGATCAGGAACATGGGACAAAGCTGCCACTTGTGCTTCAGCTACATGTGCTTGAATATCTAACCTTTTACAAAGACAGCTGCCTATTCCTTTGAGAAAAACAATTCTGTCTATGTCCTGCTTTTGTGCCAAAATGGAATAGTTGAGAGAAGGGTTATGTTAAATATTTGTCAAACCAGGGTGTCACAGAGGAGGACTGCCAGCTTGTTTGGGCTCTTGTAGTCTGAAATTTCTTCAGGATGGCAAGCTTACAGTCCCAAGCAGATGTGGTTACCACACCTGTGCTAGGTCAGATAGATAAATCTACTGTACTTATGTGTTGTTGGCTACTATTTTTTCTCTTTCACAGACAAATGAAGTCTAGTTTATTCTTGCCTTCCAGGGACAAGTTTTTTCCTGTTGCTTTCACAGTGTTATAGTCCATATTCTTAGAGTGTTTTCTTCCCTTATAAAATGTTAGGTGTACAGCTAGGAAAACATGGTATTCCAATTTTCTGTTGTCCACCTCCTTGGCTTCTAGGAGAAAGGGACAGAATCTGTGTTTGCACTAACCAGAGCATCAGAGCTCATTTTCATCTATCAAGACAATGTTTTTTATTTCTTATTTATTTCTTCCTTTTGCTATCTTACATAGATGGTGGGAGAGAATGAGAAGGAAATTTAATGTGTTGGCCTTGTCAGCTGAAGTAATTCATCACAACCCTATAAAGCCCAAAGGACTACTCCAGTTTGCACCAACAGTGCAGCCAGTTTGCTAGAAAAGCTTTCTGATGACTATCCTGTTTTTACAGCATTACTGTTACATCTTTGCTTTATAACAGTTTGCTATTTCCTTCTGGCAACATCCATTGTTTATTACACACTCTTGAATACAAGCAGAGGAATGTTTTTTTGTCAAAACCCCCCTACTAAGCAGGTGCCAGTACATATAATTCAGAAATTCTGTAATTATTTTTTAAATAAAAAGTTATCACTAACTAGTGTATACAAAACTATAATTTCCAAATAACTGCAATTGTATGTTATCAAAAAGATGAGGAATTAACATGTTGAGACTTTATTCTAGCCAGTGCTCAGGGCTTTGCAAACAGCTGGTTTAAGTTGTGTAAAGTAAGACTAATGTAATCCATACAATAGCAATAGAAATTCTTTTGTAGGTTTGCTATTGACTGGCACTTGTAATGTTTTTTGTTTTAATTATTGGTTGTAACCCCAAACTTCAGACCTGTGCAGGAATGATTATTGATATGCAGAGTCATTTGCTGTCAGAAGTTAAGCATAATACCCAAACACGGGTATTAAGTCTTCCTCATCTGTAGACTTTGGACAAGTTTTACACTAAAATTCATATAGGCTGACACCACTGGTGGAGGCCTAATCCTGTACTGACCTCAGTGCTGGTATTTGTCTGGTATTTTTCTCTGTCACAACAGAACTTGTCTTGAACTGGAGATGTGAAGTTATCTTGGGTATTGCAAGACAGAGAAAAGACCTTCTCAGTTAATTTCATCCTGTTTGAAAGGTGCAGAGTTATTTCATCTATAACAGATAGCAACCCAATTTTCAAATGGATCACTAGGAGGACACAAAACACTAATTTTAAATTTTTAATTTTAATTTTATCTAGTTTTAGTTTATAGAATAATTGTTTTCTTTCTGGAGCTCATAAAAAATTTCAATTAATATTGTCCAACTCCCACACTTCATGCTTTACATGACATGCTTTGCTGCGATTGATCTGGCCCAAGAAGACACTATTCAAGGCGAGGAGAAAAGTACAGTCACAAATAATACTAATACAGAGCAAACCCCTGCGCCTTCCAGAGCAGCAGCTCCGTGCTGGGATGCAGCGTGCAGAGGTTGATATTCCCACTCTCTGCAGTGGCTCTAGAGATGTATGCCCTCCCTTCCACCTGCACAGCTGCAGTTCCTCTCAGCGCAGGAAGGGGAGAGGGATGGGTCCAGGTCCAGGCTGCACAGCCCCATTCAATGGACCCAGCTGCCAAAGTTAATCTCCAAGGAAACTCCACTGCCTGTCACAGGAGCTATGCCTTACTGTGCCCACTGGTCCTGCCTCCAAGATTTAGATGGCATTAATTTGGCAGCACAAGCCAGGGTAAAAGGAGAACTGAGAATGAAATGGGAGACACAGACTCAAGGCCACTGTTACTGAGTGGAACTGACTCTGAACACATCTGAGCAAAATGCAAAGGGTGGCTCTGAGGGTGGATATGGGGCTGACACAGTACAGCAGGAAAGGAACTAAGGAATTGGCCGGGGAGAATCAGTTCCACATAATGCATCAGAGTAGGGCCTTTCTCTGACGTCCTCAAAGATCCTTACATCTTCTCTCCATTGACAGTGCAGCTAACGGAAGCACTTTCATCAGAGGACTTTTCCACCAGGTGCTTATAGATAAGATGCATAAATTAAGTGGATGAATCTTACGCAGTGACACTAAAGGAAGTGACCTGCATCATTCTAATACTGTTACAAAAAATAGACTATTATGGCAACATAGCTGAAACTGTAAAATTTTAAGGTCTTAACTTCTTTTTGATCTTCTCAGACTTTCTCAGAAAACCTCCCTCTGGAGTAGTAAAGCAGAACAAGAATAAGCAGAGCTCTGCCTTGACCCTCCATTCCCTACTTCTTTCCTCCCTGCAGTTTTGGTAGCCGTGATGGGAAAAGGAATCAGATGAGAAGATAGTCTAGCATCTCCTTTCTATTCCCTTCTTACAATGGCCAGGGACACATCTTTTACACTGTCTGGACAGAGTTATCTACTCATTGCAGTATTTCAGCACTGAATCATAATGGAGAGAATTTTACTCTGCTTGGAAGCATTGAAGGACATACAGCTAATTTCACACTGAGATAACAGAGAATTAGAAACCAAAGTTTTAGATTAGTAAAAATAACAAATTCTTTTAGAAAAGAAAAGCCGGTCAGGTAAGGTAAGGTCAGATCAGGCTGCTGCAAATCAGTGCTCAGAAGACCAGATCGGTCAAGAAAATTGGTGATGATATAAAAAAAATTGGTAACTTCAGAGCAACTTGGGTCTGAAAGCACTAGCTTTGTACTGCTAAGTGTCAGAAGAGAAACAGCCAGCTAATTTCCAAGGCCCAGAATGAATAAAAGCATTGTTTTACTGAACTGATGTGCTAATGATTATCTGCCTCTTTTGAACTTTATCTGAAGCTTTGGCAGTAGATTTACAAAATTTCTTCATGAACTGAAGACCCTGTCACTGAATGCAGATCAGTGTAACAACACAGCATGAGGAAGGGTGGTGACTGTAGGACAAAAACACTACAGTGAAAGCGCGTGAGAACTTTCACAATCAATGTGCTCTCCAGAACTGTAATATTTCTTGAAGAAACCACATCCAGTACTGAGTCTGGATCACAGCAGTGTGTACCTTTCTTTTCAGCAGTGATAAACTCACCTCCAGCCTGAGCCTGAAGGGAAGGACAGCACTGCCTTGTGATTGCATGGCCACATTTCCTGCCTGAAACAACTGGCTTTAATAGAGGTGAATCAAACCTTTCGCCTCCTTTTGTGCCATCCCACCCCCTGCCACTGGCAAGTCACATAAGTAAATTCGCACCTGAGATTCACACTTGAAGATAACTAGGCAAATAATACACGTGGCCAGACATGTTGAAAAGATCTTATAGAAATGGAAACACATGTTCATTAATAAGACTCTGAACATCAAGCAATTAAAATATAGTCAAGCCCACGATTTCTGAAATCTACCCCTGGAATTGCTGATGTTCACACAGCTCCTCAAACCTGCACTGAAGGGATCACTCAGAGAGTCAGTACTACTTGTTATTCAGGGATCTGAGATGTACTCTGGCAGGATCAATCTGAGTAGTAAATCTGAGTGAAACTCAAATGAGAGTGGAGATGAATATTGTTTGCATTGCATTAACATTAGCCTCCATGGGGTAGTGTTAGTGCAGTGGGATGTCTCTTTGCCATTCTCCCAATATAAATGTGTGTTGTTCTAAGTGTTGTTTGATGACTTCTCAGATAGATGAGCAGCTTTTTGATTTATGATAAGCTCAGAAACTCAACTTGAAAGCAACAAAGCGGTGGATGGCAACAGTGATGTAATTGTTATGAACATGAAAATTGGTAGTTATCACAGGCCAGGTATTGTCAGGTAATAAAGAGTAGAGACATGTCACAAGTGACTGATAGATGTAGAGGAAAAGGGAGGATTGCTGACAAGGAAAATGTGGTTAAATCAAGAATGCCTGTCATAGCAGTATTTACATGCATATAGGTGGAGCAGAAGGTTCCTGAAAGAAGCAGCATCCTATCATGCTATTCATTTGATTTCTTCCTTGCATGCAAGTTACTTTTTCATCTGAAAAAGGAAAATTTCACTCCTATGAGAGCTGGGAAAAGCATTTCTTCATTTACAGAAAGCAATTTTAAAAGATTTAGGAATAGGTTCCAAACATAGCTGATGCAATTTCTTTTTCTGTTTTAGTTAACATAGTTTTATTGATCTGAATATATCATTAACAGAAGTAATTGAGGGGGCAAGGAAATAGAACTATCTACTATAATTTAATTTTCTGTCAAAATCTATATACCTGCTGTGCTCTCTGTTTCAATATTTCAGTATATTGCCACTGGCACACTACTCACTGAGAAGATTCTGCTTGATTGAGAACACAATGCTTGTGACTTGTCCTCTCACAGTTGTGGAGACAAAAATTGTGGATTTGATTTAAACAGGATGACTGGCTGCAGTTTCAGTAGTGATAACAGGACAGACTAAAGACAATGCAAGAGCAGATAAAATCAACAAGTACTTTCTGTAGGCCTGATCCACAACCATTCACCTATGAGTAACCTTTAAAGGTAATTTGCCTGTCTGAATGAGGATTTGGCACATCATTCAGTGAAAGCCGTGGGATTAGATTCTCTGTCCCACATGCTGAAAAATGTGGCAAAATGGTCCCTTTTCTACAACTGGAATGAGTCTGCCTGTTACTATATAAAATGACTGAGGCAGAACAATTGCAAATTAAGCATCACAAGAATTAGAAATCACTTAACGTAGAACTGTAATGCAAGTACCAATGTAACTCTGATTTTTTTATTGTACATATTAAAGCACCCAATCCAGTTTCCCAAAAAGCTCCAGAGTGCTTCACAGCCTCACCATAAACTCTGGGTCTTGCTCAGACCAGTGTGCCTATCTTAGCCCAGATCTCTACTCCTGTTGCAGGCTCATGTGCTTACAGTATCAGAAAGCAGGAGTACTCAGTGAAAATGAGAGGAGAAGAACAGTTTTAGCATCTGTATTTTTCAGGAGGAGCTGGCATCTGCATTTGCAGCTTCAGAGTGGAAGACATCCTGGCAGAGCCATTTGCCAGGTGGATACAGAGCTCAGAGTCAACTTTGCATTGGTCAGAAGCCCTTGGCAGTGAGAGTTCAAGAGCAAGTCTGACAACCAAACCACTGCTAACGGAGACAAGTCCTGTTTTGTCACGGGCCGGTTTGAAGTGGCTGATGTACTGTGGTCTGGAAGCCCTTGCTAGAGGAAATAGTTCATTTTTTATCCCTGAGAGGCTTTTGTCCACTATGGAGATCTAGGCATTATTTCCTTCAACTTGCCCGTTGTTATTACAACCAACATCTTCTTCTTGTTTTCTATAAACCAGGGGGAATGTGTCTCATTTAGCCCAAGACCCTTGGGAAGGGTGGGATGGCTGCGATGGGGGGCAGTTATGCTCTGAGATTGTTGAGCAGTTTGCCATACAGCTATGGCTGTAATTAGTAGCTTTCCCATTTTCAGGACTGATAGCCTCTGCTGGTTCACATAGGTTACTTCATGATTACTTCATGCTTACTTGTGTCTTTTCCTAAAAAAAAAGGAGTCTGTGTGGCAGGGGGGTTTGGAGGGAAGTGGGTGTCCTCTTAACTTTGCCGGTGAATCAGAAGGCCTGCTGGCCACAGAAGGACTCCTCCTGGCTACAGGATTTGGTTCGCAGTGACCATTTTCCCCAGATGAAAGGCCTTTTTTTTGTTGATTTTTGAGCTAAAAAAAAAAACTTCCCTGGGCTCCCAAAAGTATGGGAGGTTCTGAGTGCTATAGTTTGTCATGGCAGTTCCTGAGTACTCAAAGAACATTTCAGAAAAGTAAGAAAAAGGTTAAAACCTCTGCATTGTCTTACAGTGCTTAGAAGCTTATGGATATATGCTTTAGTGGCTAAGTTACTGCTTGCTTCTCTTGTTTTCCTGCTGCCTTGTAAGATCGTTACTGGCTGACTCTAAGTAGTGTAGGAAGAGTAGCACATCTACAATGCAATAAAATGTGAACTGCCTCATGTGTGTCTACTGTGATAGAGGCAAGACATGCTGAAGTGGTCTAACTCTGCTCTCGGTGGCACTGAACCCTGCGTGACTCCTGCTTCAGCAGAATTACCTGTGGACTACAACAGGGCACACAAAATCATGTTCACTCCTGTGTCACATCTTCTTTCTTTTCCTTAAGACTTAGAAGCAGTTTCCCGCTTTTATGATTTATGCCTTGCTGAAAGGCAAACAAGTGCACGGGTTCTCTCCCCAGCCTTTTAGAATCACTTCAATCTCTGTGGGTGGAGGACAGATTTTCCCCTCCAATAAGGGAAGGGAAGGGATTAAAAATCTCACGATTTGGCAGAGTAATGGAAAGAGATTAGAGAATTCAAGTAATTGATGTAGGGGTCACAGCTCAGTTCTTGTAGCACATGAAACCACTTTGGAAGGAATTTGAGAGGTCAAAACATAAAATTACTTTCTACCATATTGCTAGCTTTTCCCAGCTGCTATAAAAAAGCACACCAGAGGACCATTTTCCCCTTCCACTGCAAGAAGTATTGTTTCTCTCATTACAAAACCACCACATAAAATTTTGTGGTATGCCATATCTGATTCTACTCTCTCTAGCATTTCTGAGAAGAGATCCCTAACTACAAGAGCAATATCTTTTTGAAGTTGCACTGCCATGGAATGCCTCAAGCGGGGAAAAAGGGAGAGTCCACATGTTGAAAACTATTTCAGAATAGGAAATGTTTAACTTTATTTCACCAGGCATTCAGAAACAAGTATCCTTCCTTTTTAACACAATAGTGCTGCAAAGAACAATTTTAAATTGATCTGACATTGTTATACTGTAGTAATCTTCCAAAATCCATGCTAAATCAAATGCTTTCAGTGTATAACCTCGCATGGTCCCTTGTAGCTCAGTTTTCTATGGTTCTCCAACTGCAGTAATTTCCCTATGCTTCTCTAGAGACATTTCCTTCTATATTTCCATACCATAGCCTACAATTACTTCAAAGTGCAGTAAAATGAAATAAGAGTGGAAGTCTGTGCGAAGATCAAAGAAGACCTTATTAACAGTTGTTTTGTATGCAGTTAGATCTTGAAAGAATACAATTCTAGAAAGTCAGCATTATAAAAAATGTGTGTCTGCTGCAAGCCACTATTCCCAAAGCTGGGTGCTTGATCTGCGTGAAGGTTAAGGGAAAGCCCCTTGTGTGCTGGAGCCCAGAAGCAGTCACATGCAGGAGACAGACGCAGAGCTGAACGAGGCTCTTCTTTTGCAGTACCACCACTGCAGCAACTGAGATGGGGTTACACTGACAAGCACCAATACAACTGAGTACAGGAACTGAACCCCCTCTTGTTACAAGCTGATATGAAGAGCTGCATAGAGGAAACCATTTGCAGTACACAGTAACATGTTTTTATTGGCCCAAATAAAGCACAGGAAACATAGTAAATATTTTCAAGTGCCACCTCCTGGCATTTCATTTATTATTTACATAAATACAACTATTTTCCATTTCATAGAGCAGATGAAAGGCTCTAGAAATTGGATAAGCCTCATCAGCTGTCTGGCCAACAGTTGAGCAGATTTCAAAGCTAGATGTTACCACACTTTTGCACGGCACAGATATTGCACCTTTCTCCTTAGCAGTTCAGAGACCTGCAAATGTGAATGAAGTCTTTATAAATCCATGTGAAGTAGATGTAACCAGTGGAAGAGAATTCTCATTGCACGCAGGATGCACCAAGGACAGCAGTTAACAATTCTTGGTTCCACTGCAGACCTCATCATACATATCTTGCGAACACTCCAGCTCCTGGAGCCAAGAGACTGCGTGAAAATTTCAGAAAATTCTATTCAGGAATAGAATGGGGTATGTATGCAGTTCTGGAAGGCAGAGATGAGAACTTGAAAAAACAGGGCCCCCACCAGGCTAGAAAGCAAAGAAACAAGAGGTAATTGCAGAAATATTTTTTTTAATCTCAGCGGCTGGTGAAGTGACGACTCAGTTAATTATTTTGCACTTTGGGCTTGGCAGAATTGAGAGACCTGAATGATGAGGCCAGCATCTGACAGGAACTCTGTGATGCAGCTGGCAGGAAATCCCAGGCTTTCTCACTCCTAACTCCTGCCTGCAGATTGCTTCACTGATCAGTACATCTGATTTTTACTGATGATACATATTGAATATGGGGCTGGAGGCTCTGATTTGTTTTGTTTAGTTATTCCTGTTTTGGTTTTAATGCTACTGTCCCTTAATGTGAAATCCCTCTATATGACTCTTTTCCATGCAGGGTTGAAATGTCTAGAATATTGTGAGAAAGGATTTTATAGGCTTTGAGAGAAAACAAAATTAATTTAATGAGGTGAGAAAATGATTCAATATAACCATGAGTTTTTAGGACAAATTTATAGCCTTCTGCAAAAACTGCATCCAAGATTTATATTACATACAAAACTCACTAATGATATTGAGGCAATAGTCTTATGAACCAGGCTAAAATAAATTATAAATCTAAATGATCACATCTGAGCATGACCCTGCCATTTTCTCCAGACCAAAACAAGATTTACTGTGAGAGTTATGAAACTTTGGAGCCTATTATACATTAAAGAATCCTATTTATGACCATGCAGTTAGGTCTGAATTATTGTGCTTGTTCTGAACTTTGCTTTTGCAAGATTTATGTCTTGGTCATTTTACAACTTTCAGGGATGAAACTTGCTATTCATAACCACAGCACGGGAAAAAAATTCTTTGAATTTTTGTTTTAAATACAGTCAGTTACACTTCAAAATTAGAGAGGTGAAAAATTTTTTTTTTTTTATTTTAGGATATCCTCCCACCTATTGAAAGACGTTGTGACCATGCTTAGCTTTAAAAATTACTTAATTTTAGAAGCTATGATTTTATATCCTCACTCCCTGAGATGTTCAAGCCATTATTTACAATACTGTTTTTCAAATGTAAATGTCTAAGAATTATTTTATGTGAAAGGCAGTTGTATGCCTATAATAAAATGAGTAATACTCATAAAATTATTTTCTTGCTGGTTGAAAAAGCATCTCATTTGAATAAAAATAATTTCTAATTTTTCCATTAGAATTGGGAACACAGTGTTGCTTAAGATAAAGTAAAAAAGGGAGTGATTCCCATGTCCTACTGTCCAGGGCTACCAGACACCTAATCTTTAAAGAATTAGCTGGGAGAAGTGTTCTTGATATCTTGGTCACCTACCTGCTGGACAAAGCATTATTACTTGTCTCTATAGATGGACTAGATAGCCAGCATGTGGCACTGGATTATAGCTGAATCAAGCTACGTTTGGTTTAGAGTTTTTCTTAACAAAAGTAGTAACCAGCACTTACATGTAGGGGCTTTAGCTTGTCACAGCTCCTGTGGTTTGCAGACTCCCACTTAGTGCCTGAAAGCATGAAATGGAGTTCTTAGTGTTTCCAGGTGAAAGAAAACTGGTAGCCCAAGGGTCACAACATTTTCTGTGTGGATGACCTGGTAGGAAAAGTGAGGTGTCTTAGGTCCTAATGGCCATTACCTGTGTCTGGCAATTACCTGCTTATTAAGTATAATCTAATTTAGGGAATTTACTCACAGTAGAAAATACTGATTTTGAGCACCCAGTTGCACATAAAATGACTCCTGTATTATTGAACTAGAAATTAAATGTTTTCGGGCAGGGTTAGGCAGGGAAGAGGCAAGGAATATGGCTATTAAATGTGTGTCAGAATCCCACAGCATTATGAACCAGATTTTACACTGAACCATTTCAACTGTGTTTAAGGTAGTGCAATTGGCATGGTGAAGGCTTCCATTAACTGTGAATATACTCTTTTATGCCTTCTATTCACTTTTTCTTTTGTTTGTATTCTTTATCATAAAATGAGCAGGAAATTAATAATAACAATAACAGTAATAACAGCAACATTTTTAACAGAAAACTTCAGCAAAGTGTGAGGTTAGGTGTGATGTCATTGATGACCATGTCTTGACTTGCAGCTTTCTAGGCCATACTTGAGTAAGTTTCAGACACTGCAAAAGTAGGCGTTGTCTCTAGTTTCTTTCTCTTCAGATGGCTATCAAGAGTCTTCACTGAGTCTTTGTAGCTGCTGATTGATGTCATTGCCCAGGAGGTATCACTGACATATCTGGAAGCCTCAAGAAGGATGGACAAAACAATTTCTGAGGCTCCATTCTCTTTTGGAGAAGACCCCAAAGACAGTATGGGCCACTGAGAGAAAGACTTTCCTCTGGTCACGGAGGACTGTGTTAGAGAACACACAGGCAAATTCGAAATCCACAAGTTGATGGGCCCTGCTGGGATGCATCCACAAGTGCTGAGGGAGCTGGCAGACACCATGATGAGGCAGCTCAGAATCATCTTTGAAAGGTCATGGCAGTCAGGATAGATGCCTGAGGACTGGAAGAAATCAAACATTGCCCCAGTCTTCAAAAAGAGAAAGAAGGAGGACCCAGGGAACTACCAGCCAGTCAGCCCCACCTCAATTCCTAGAGAGGTGATGAAATGCCTCATTCTGGAGGCCATTTCCATGCACAAGGAGGTGAAGAGGGGTAGTCAGCATGGATTCATTTGAGGCAAATCATGCTTGACCAACCTGATTGCCTTCTGTGATGAAACAACTACCTGGATACAGACCATTGCCAGCAGGTCAAGGGAGGTGATCCTGCCCTTCTGCTCAGCCCTGTGAGGCACATCTGGAGTCCTGTGTCCAGTTCTGGGCTTCTCACTGCAAGAGCGACATTGGAGCTTCTGGAGCAGGTCCAGAGGTAGGGGACAAAGATGATGTGGGGACTGGAGCATCTCTCTTATGAGGAAAGGCTGAGGCAACTGGGCCCATTCAGACTCAAGAAGAGGCGACTTAGAGGGGACCTTATCAACATATATAATTATCTGAAGGGAGGGTGTCAGAGGATGCAGCCAAGCTTTTTTTGGTGGTGCCAAGCAATAGGACAAGAGCCAACAGGTAGAAACTGATGCACAGGAAGTTCCACCTGAACATGAGGAAAACTTCTTTGGTGTGCAAGTAACTGAGCACTGGCAGAGATTGCCTCGAAGAGACTGGAGAGTCTCCCTCACTGGAGATACTCAAGAACCATCTGGATGCAATTCTGTGCAGTGTACTCTAGGGTAACACTGCTTGTGCAGGGAGGTTGGACCAGATGATCCACCATGGTCCCTTCCAACCTGACCCATTCTGTGATTCTGTGATTCTGTGATTCTGTGAAATGCTTACCTGACCTGAAGCTTAATTGTTCATAAGCATTAGTGGCCTCTAACTTCTTACACATCCCTGACCTATGTGTGCATCAGGACACTCGTTGCAACCGCTGCACAGACAAACCTTGTGAAGTGTTTCTGTCTACCCATTCTCCTACATTATTTGTTTTCCTATGACCACATTCCTGCAAGGAACAAAACTGTTAGATGGGGAGATAAAAGACAATATGGCAACCACTCCTAAATAAAATAATGAATGGTGGGACCAGTTTCTCCGATAGTGTAAAATGGCTTATTTGTGCAGACTTCATCTGGCCTATGGTTTGTATTCAAACCTCACATAATAGCTGCCATTGTACATCTGAAATTACTAATTTTGAAATTACTAATTTATTTGTGTGATAACTATGCCTTGAGCTCACTGCAACAGAAAGAACAGGGAAGGTGTGCTGGTCTTTGGGGGAGAGAACAGCTGAGAATGGCAAGAAGACTGGCAGCAGGAGACTTCTCTGAGGTCAACTCCATGGTGATCAAAGGCAGGTCAGAAACAAGAACGAAGCTTCCAGCCACATTTTAAACTACAGCAAAGTCCCAGAGCAGAATTCCAGGTGAGATAGTATGGACAAACAACTCTTAAACTTTGTCCTGCAGAAGGGTCCAGTGACAGCTCTGAGGTGATGAAAACATTTTGCTGTGTTGGCAGGACAATGCATGAAAGCAAATAGCAGAATGTTCTCTGCATGCCACCTGTACATAGCCCTGTGTGCAGAGTCACTGATGGTATCCCTGCCAGACCTGCTAGGAGAACCTCAGTACTTCAGCAGGGAGAAGATTAGACTGAGCTTCACTTATTTAAGTAGGTCAAAGATTTGATTTCTTTTTTTTTTTTTTTTTTTTTTTTTTTTTTTTTTTTTTTTTTTTTTTTTTTTTTTTTTAAAAATACAGAATAATGTCACCATAATTCTTAACATAGGCATAATTGTGTTTGGACAAAAAATACTTTAAAAATTGTGTGAGATGTGACTGCCTTCAATAACAGAGAGCTGGAACTAGTTTTTTGGAATTGCGGTTCTCACCTCTCATCAGATATTTCATGTGCCTGTATGTCTGCACCAGTAATTAAAAATAACAGAGCTTAGAAGTCTGCACAATTCCCCATTTTCTGTTGCAAAATCATAACCAGCTTTCTTTTGGAAAGAAACTACAGCCAAATGAAGGTTATGTTGGTTTCAAATCGTATTAACTTGTAGAGCCTCGTGCACAAAAGGACCACTCACGCAGTCCCTGTGAGGCATAACACAGAGTTTGGCCCTTTTTAGGAAACCCATTACTTAACAATACATTGTTGTGTTTGATTGAATTGGCTCAGATAAGCTTGGCAAGGCTGCAAGAAAAATCTGTGTTGTCATGCCAAATGTTTTTCAACCTGTATGTTCCTGTGCTGAGGTCTGATAAGGTTATCCATGGTGCATATGCTTGTCACCAAAAGGTTACATTCTTGTACTGTCCATACAGGCTTCAGAGTGGTTGCATTTAATGCTGAAAAAACCCATCTGAAAAGGCAATTCTGCCCTAGCACACGGCTGGATCAGGCACCCCTTGCCCTGTTCTGCTTATGTGCCTGTGGATTCCCAGGCTACACTGTCTCTCCGAAAGGAGAGTGGGATGGTGCCCCTTTCATCCTCATCTTTTGTCAATTTTGCGTGGCACTTATGGAGACAGACGTGGGTTTGCGTATTTGGGGAATTGATGGGGTGATGGAAGCAACTTCCTCTTATCTCATATGTAGGCTTTAGTCACTGTACAAGAAAAGAGGGCCTTGCCTTTCTCAAAGGTGTTTTGAAATGGGCCTGGACCTGCTGCATTCCTGCACTAGGTACAGGCTGAAAATGCTGCCTTCCTGGAAGTGTTCAAGGCCAGGTTGGATGGGGCTTTGAGCACCCTCGTCTAGCAGAAAGTGTCCCTGCCCATAGGAACTAGATTATATTTAAAGACCCTTCCGACACAAATCATGCTATGATTCTATAATATGACTTCTGGCCGTATCTGGCCAGAGGTCTTAAAGAGAAGGCTCTGCCTTTGGGTAGGGACAAGATATCCAGTTCACCAGTCTTTTGTCCAAACATGTAGTGACATTCCTATTTGGGCATCTGCTAGATTTTGCTGGCTTTTTGCAAGTTCATCCCAGGCTAGGGACTTCTGGGCTGTGGATGGTTTTCAGTGCTGCCATATGTGGTGTTAGTTTAGGTGCCATTGCAGGTTCTTTGATTCTCTTCCCAAAGTATGGGTACACTGGAAAATTAGGGATATTGAGCTGTCTGTCTGTCCTGATTTAACCTAATCTGAACACAGGTAATTCATTGGCTTAAATTAGTTAAATTACTTATATTCTTTCTTGAGATAGTAATACTGGTATAATTCTTACTGTGTGCACAACTGTGTCAGGCTAAAGAGTTCTTAACATTTGTATAGATTCTATGTACAAAGGAAGCGGTACCAGCAATTTTGTCCATACTGAGATATTGTACCTCTTTATATCAGACGTATCTAAACAATGCATTCCTAACATCTTTTACAGACTTCTGAGTTGCAGCTGCTCAGGTTTTGTGTCTGGCTCTCTGATGTGCAGTGTGTTGAGCTTTTCAAGGACAAGTGCACATTTCTGTTGCTAGAATAGGGCTCTGAAGTCATACATGTTTGCAAAAGGTTGAGTTTGCTAACTTGGCATTAGTCAGCATCTGTTTCCCACTGGTTTCTTCCCTTGGTCTAAAAATGTTCCATTTTTTTAGTCAGCTTCATTTCATATACTGTTGGCTCAATGGATCTTCTTTTTACCATTTTATCTTTACTATATACAGATGTAGAAGTGCAGGAAGTGTCCTGGATATTCCTGATTCCTCTTTTTCCCATTCTCTATTTCTTGCTTCCTGTTCTTATTCCCCAGATAGCTATTCATTTGACACCTGGCAGATTTCCATGTTTTGCAATGCCTTCCCCAACTACATTCTTAACACCCTACTTCTGATTGCCTCTCTCTTGGCAAAATGCCTCTCTGATGTCAAGAAGAAAAAATCTCTGAATCTACAGTATCAGCTCTTACCTGGAAGGCTTTGTTTGCCAGTCTGAGGACTCAAACTATTTTTTCCTGGTTTTATATCCTGCAGAAAAGAATTGTTAAGAAACAGCTGGTTGTTTAGGAACAGATACTCTTTGTGTGTAGCAATAAGAGCTTTCCTTCCTTGGCTGGGCAAATTCTTTTTCCTCTAAAGGACTGAAACAGTACTGATTCAAGAAGTCCATTTCTGTAAAAAGTTTCAGATCAAGATCCTTTGTGAGTTTCTATCTCCAAAAGCAGGTGATGAAGATGAAGCCATCTCTGGGTCATATGCTGGCCAAACATGTGACATGGTTCATGATGCCATCTCTGCTCAATCTGCGTAGCCAGCCATGGCTGGAAAGTACCTTTCTTGGCCTACCTTTAGTTTTTTGACTGAAGACAAGTCTATTTGCCCTTTCTGTTTAGACAACTGCAACCTGTTTGCCCAGGAAGAAAATTGCTTTGGTAGCCTTATCAGTGTTTGTGGCAAAAAGCTGTTGAGAACAATGTGTCTACTCTGCTGCAACCTCCTATAACATCCCTGTACGTACTTCTGCTGTGATTCTGCACAAGTGAAAAAATGAGGTGGAGACAAGGACCCTTCTCTCTGCATCATTGCTCGCATTCAGATGTAAAGAGAAGCTTGATGCCTCCCCCTGAGTGAGAGCTGAGCTACCAATTTGTGTCAGTCATGTTCCCCATGTTTATACATGAGAGTAGCAGCAGTTGCTACTCTTTGAGTTCCCACAGACTTGGTAAAAATGCCTTCAGGAGCAGCTCCCTCTGCACCTTCCCCCCACTGCTGGATGTTGCTTAGAGCCACAATCCAGCCCTTAGACTGCAAATGGCTTGGAGCAGGGATTATGATTTTCTTCTATGTTAAACAAGAGCAACTCACACTGAGTGTGCTCATTAAAAAATCATGTTGTTCAACACTGTTCCCTTGGGCTATGGTTAGAGCTTCACAATTTAACATGCAGGAGACAGGTCGGATTCTCAGGCCAGCCAGGCTCAGAAACGGATGAGTGGATGGCAAAACAGCATGTTGGAAGAATAAACCCCATACCATGGTGGGACAGCAAGGCAGCCTTCAATAGGAGATGTTCATAACAATGTGGTTGCTTAAATTAATTTAGAAAAGCTCCTAGCAGATGTTAAAAAACAGCTGTTTCTTTCAACTAGACAGATAAGTTCTTGGCCATGCTGCCTTGAAAATCACATTAAATACCAAATTAAATAGTACCTTGTGCCATTACTAGAAGGTGGATTTCCCAGCCTTCCCTATCGAGGAAGCTTACCCATCTCTAAAGACCACATGCATAGGTGGATAAATAACATAGGAAAAAGGAAAGATTACTGAGAAGTTAAGCCTGCTGGGCATTGTATTGACTTCCTAAATGACCCTAATGACTTTGCTATGGGTGGAGGGCATGAGGCAACCAGGAGAGGTAAAAGATGTTATAGTGTATTCAAGGATTCCAAGCATAAAATAGATGCACCACTTGATCTGAAAGCAGAATGATGTTCTGAGAAAAGCATTGAGACTTCAGTATTTTCCATCCTATATACTAGGAAACTTGCGTGAAGAGAACAGGATTCCACACACACAGTTCCTGCTCCAGATATTTTGACCAGTTTCAGCCTCTCTGGGCAAACTCTTCCATGCAAGGTCATCCTATTGTGGCCTCTTGTTTTGGCTGCCCCCTCAATGCTCCTGTTCCAATCAAGTTGCATTGGGCTGTGTGCAGGAGAGAGATCTCCAAAGATAATTAAGGCACAAAGGAGGGAGAAGTGAAACCTGCTCCATTCTAATGGAAGCTGCAAAACCAATTGCATTAATACCCCCTCTATTCTTGGATGCATCATTTGAAGATGAAATTTGTTAAGCAACTATCTCTGCATTATTATCATGATGAGGCAGTTCAACTGTTTGAGCCTCAACACTCTATCAGCCTGAACTGAGGGAGGCAGAAGACAAACTTCACTGTTAAAATTGCAATTGTGTTTTTCACTGCTGGGATAAAAAAAGATTAAAACTTTTAAGAAGTTGGCAGAGATATAGACGTCACAGAAAAGTGGTGTCTGTTGGGTCCTGAGTACAAGATTAAAAGAATATTTGTAACAGGAGAGTTGAGCATCATTTCTCTGCCTTGGTGTGCATAATACCAATGATCTTTGAGATATCCAGAGATGATCCTCAAAAAGATTCTACTATTTAATTTTCAAAAATAAAGACATTTCCCTAAATTCTTCCCACTCATACAGGTAAGTATGCCAGAGAATTTGGGGAAGGAAGCCAAAGGTATTGAAAGAACACTTGGAGTAAATCCTATTGAAACTCATTCAGAAGGAATCCTACTGAAATCATCCTTTGAGGACATCAGAACAAAACAGGCTAAGAAACTCCAAGCCTTGCAAACAGCTCGACATCTGACTTGACCAACTTGTGAGATTTTTTTCTCCTTCTTTTTGCTTTTTGCATTGGTATAGTTGTACATTTAAGTCCAGATCATACATTAATGGGCTGATCGACTGTGTTTACAGCAACCTGTTGCCTTTAGAGTACTTTCTCTTTTCATTCTCCTCAGCAAGGTGGACACGAACCCAGCTGCTTCATGTGGGCCCCATCTGCAGGAAAGGAATTAGAAACTGTTTCATCAGAAGGTAGGGGAAGAAAAAGGTGAACAAAGGTCTCATCATTATCCTTTTGCCCCTCAACATCTGCACTAAGGACATAGTGGACTGTCCTGGGGCCGGTATTGACAGAACCTACAAGCTGTGGGGTGTCCATCAGGGAACCATTTGCCTGCAGAAATTATGCTGCTGGAAAAAAATGATGGACTAAGCTAAACCCATCTACTTTGTGCTGGAAAGTAGGCATGCTACCAGCGCACTGTCCTCATGCCTGGACAATTGTGACAGCTGGGGCGTGCAAAACATACTGTCCTAAAGAAACATCCCATGCTGCTGAAGCACTCTGTGTCACCAACACCAGTGGGGACCTGACTCTGGGAACAGCACAGGAGAGGTCCTTGCTGAGTCCAAACAGGGGACCCCACCTCTTCCCTCCTGGGAAACCTCAGGCACATTTTGAAACAATTCCTTGCTTGTGACTGGAAAGATAAGCATTTGGATTTAAATTTACCATCAGTTTGGCCTGCCATGGCACCATCTGGAGATCATTTGTAATCACTGTATCTAGTGGGTTAGTGTAAACCAATTCCAATAGTTGGAGAAGAACTGATGATAACTACCAAGAAAAGAGTGTCTTGATTTATAGCAATACTAAGAAAAGTGTTTAATTGGTTAAAAAGCTGTGAAACTGCTTTTCTTTATAGACATGAGTTCAGCAACAAAATATGAAATAATTTTCAGGAATCTGTTTTAAAGATACACTACTTTATTCATCTGGAAGTAAAAAAGTTGCTTACTAGTGCATGCCAGGAGGGTAGGACGGTGTCCTTTCCAGGGGGTTTCCTTTCCCAAGTGTTATTTTATGCCTCAAATGCTAAAAGACATTTTGCTGCTGCTCCATGGGAGAAAGCAAGCCTGTAGAGCAGAGTATGCAGGCAGAAGTGGACCAGTATTTTCCAGCTGGAACTAGGTTGTTGCTATAGAAACACTCAAATGATAGGCAGATTTTCTGAATGTGCAGTGGTCTACTGTGATAAGAGCGCTTCCAGGATTCCTACCAAATTGTTCCAAACTTGCTGGAGTGTAATTCATGAAATGCCACATTTTTGAAATAGCACAAGCAAACAAAAACCAGCACAGTAACCATACAAATTTCCACCCTAGCTTTCAAATAAAAACTGCTCTTAACACATGGCATTTATATTCCTAGACAATATCTTTTTGACAATCCTCTTTTAGTGCACTGGCATTCCGAATGACAGACCACACTCTAAGTTTAACGCCACCTACGGATAGATTTAATACGCAGCATGCAAAGCCTTGCGTGCACAAGTCACTAATTCCTTTGGAGTTTTATTTTAGGCTGCATGCAGCCTGTGCACTGGTGAGAATCCCATTGAGTCAGTGAAGCCTTGCAAGAGCACACCACTCTGTTCAGGGCTATATTTTGCAGCACAGAGACCTTAGAGATAAAATGGCTGAGCACATGGCAGAACAAATATTACATTCATAAACCATCCAAAGAGAAGTTTCCCAGGGGCCACTTCTATAAAGTATAAAACATACCTCCCTTGGTCATGTCCCCCTCACACTGTGCATGTGGTTTTCATTCAAAGCAGTTTCCTCCTCTGCTCTTCCTTCTTGCTCTGCTCCAAGGGAGGAGGGTTCAGGATTTTGGATTTCCAGGAAGAAATCTCTCCCTGAGCACAGTCAGGGCTCATGAGCATTGCAGAGATATTTTGGCTGTGTCTCTACATCATCCATTAGCTCTCAGTGGGAGTGCTACTGCACAGTCTGCAGTCTGCAGCTGACAGAGTGTGTTTAATGTCCCTTTGCCCCCAGTACCCAGTCCTTCCAGCAGTTCCTCTCCCTAGAAAGCTGCTGCCAATTATATTGGTGAAATCTTCCACTGAACTTAGCCTGACTTTTGTAAATGCAATTTCATCCCCATTGAAATGTCCAAGACAGAGGTTTTGATCTGTTTGTGTGTATGAAATATAGTGTGTGTTTAAATTACTCTCACCACCCTTAGACTTGTAACCTAGCTATTACTAGTGGTTTTTTATCCTCACAAGAGATATGGGGCATAGGAAAGTTTTAATAGCAGCTTTGATGTAAAGGTAACTGTTAACTTGGAGACCTTTGCACAAAATGTTAAATGAGAAGCCTTGAGCTGGAAACCAAATTTTCTTCATTTCAGGGCTTGGATCTTATGCACACAGTCCTTCTGCTATCAAACATTTCCAGATGATAAAGAGGAAAGCTTCCCTACACCTGTATGAAAAAAATCTCATTGATTGCAAGAGGAATTACATGTGCTGAAGGATGTCAGAAGCAGTAAATCACATGCATGCCTAGATACGATAACAGATATATAATTTAGGAATGGATTCATACATGAAAGAATAGCTTGGAGTTTGATTAAATAGAGTTATATACATTTGCTTTGTTGTTCTGTGGGAGTTTTTTCACTTGTCTTATTTCTTAAGATTGCTTTGGAACTTAATTTTTTTCTTGTTTACTTGGTTTATACAACTTTGATAATGTCCTGCAACAGGGCTCAACTAAACATAAAGATGAATTGCCTTTATGATTCACAAGGCACTCTGGATAATTAATTACTCAGCATTTATGGTTTGGCATGTGGCCATCAATCGTTCAAAAAATTCATGTTTGTAAACATATCCTTTGCAGCTGGTCTTCTTATGTCAGACTTCAAAATGTCTAGTGGAGATATGACAAAGCCATAAATGTCTTCCTTTAAAATTTACTGGTTGTGGTCCAGTTTATTTCTTGTGGGAAAAATTAAGCAACAGATGTGGCAGGACAGGAGCTCTATGGAAGAATGGTAAAGCATCTTGAATGGTTCTCAAATGTATTTTCTTTTCCTCTTTTTGTTATTAGATGTTGAAATCCTTAACTGCTCTTTGTCATGGTTTGTGTCTGTGAGCATTATTTCGGGTTGTAAGATGACTGTGTAAAAGACTTGAAGAAGTGTGAAATGAGACCAGTGGCAGAACAGGAAGAGGAGCTAACCAAAGCAGTTAGTATCTACTCAGCTCTGCCCAGCAGGGGAAGGAAGTGTAAGAACCACAAATCCTGAAAGTATAGGCTTTATTTCTTTGTCAGAAAGATCAGCAGCTCCACGGCTTACAAAAAGAATTCTTAATACTCTCCATTGTAAGTTTTAAGACTATCTGGTCAATGGATAGCAGAAATCACAACTATCTGAGCTAGAATTTTTCATGGTGGAGCAGAAGTTGATGTATGAGATGTGTCCTACAGCCAGCTGATTCCCCCACTGCACAGTCCTGATCATCACCACCCATGGCTGCTCAATGCCCTGAAAGGGGCAGACCTACTGTGAGGGCAAAGAAATGCCAGCTTGTAAAGTTAAGGACCATATGATCATTGAGACAGACTCATCTTCAGATTGCTTGAGTTATATTATTTCTTCATTTCCTTAGTTGCAAACACTTCCATTTCAAACTGTGCACTTTTTACCGAGTGATTGACAGCTGCTATATGTATGCATGTATGTATGCAAATACAGAGAGTGTACGCAGCATCTATTTTTAGAAGTGATACAGGAAAAGGCAACTAAACACCATTTCTATTTAAATTATAGTGTTAGTTGGTTTCACTTCATTGCTTTTTCAAAGAGTATACTTGTGCTTTTAAAATCAGATGCCAGCTACGATGCCAAAGTGAAACTTTGATCTGCCTTAGATGTAGGCTTCAGCTATTAGTATAGACCTGTTGAAGGACAAATATTTAGAATTACAAGACCCTTCCTGGTTGCCATGAAACATCTCTACAGGCTGTGCTGAAAGGGCTGACTTATTCTGGGAGGCCAGGACCAGGGCTTTTGAATAAGAGTAGGTACAACTTTAGTGACTGCAGAGACTCTACATGCAAATCAATGTAAAACTTTGACCTACTGTGTCANAAACTTGCTTGTCTGATGCCTGACATTCTCAGAGGTGACAATGTTAGCACCCTGTCTTGCATAATCTGAACCCCCAGTCTGTCACTGTCGGAGGTACACTCAATCCACATCACTTTGGGGGGCAGAAGGAGTCAAGAGGGGTTTAAGGCTTAGAGGGAAACAAATTCTAGATACTGAAGAGTCACCTGCAGCATGCAAACAAGACAGGGCACTCTCCCTAAGGCTGGGTTCATGGAGTGCTATGCTAAAACAGCCTACACTGTGCATCGCAGAAGCAGGGAAATCATCTATATTTGTCTTTGCTTGTCTCAGATCCTGGCGTGCCATGTT
>WEIT01021215.1:0-31260 GCA_013389985.1 Dryoscopus gambensis
GGGAACAGCTTATTTCAACAACACCTGTTTGGAAATTGGGGGAAAGTTCGGGAAACCCCTGGTTAAAAACCCCTTCCTCTTTTCCTCCCCGCATATTCCTTGTACCTTTTCTCCGTGTATCAGAGGAGATTGGGAAATGGATACTGACTGAGGGCACAGGGCTTGCTATCGTCTCCCTGTCTCCCTGCCATCTCCCTGCCTCTTCTGTCCCCCTTCCAGGACAGGACTTGATCACCTTGTGCTGGATTTTTCCCTAACCCTCCTGCCTAAACCCTTTTTCCCAGTTCAGTTCGACCTCTGCTATTGTCTAAGATGGTGCTGGCAGCATGGTCAGTCCTTGCCACGTTGTCTCCTTTGTTCCAAGTTTGCCCGCCAAAATCCAGCCCTGCGGGTGGCCGCGCTCCTCTGCCCCTTCCCTCTCACGTCACTGTGATCGGTTCCTCCCCCACTCCCGGCTCCTTCCTTGCGTTGAGAGGCATGTCTGCATCGTGCCCCTTTCCTCCTTCCCCCGGGAGTCCCCTCCTGCCGCAGACCCTGCCTCTGACATGGGCGTGCCAGCCCGCTCCTGGGCCCGCGGCACCACCCCTGGGGGTCGGCCCACCTCCGGTTCCAAGGCTGCCCGGACCGGGGAGGGGCGGGGTGCAGACGCTGATCCTGGCAGGAACACAAACCTGTGTCACACACAGCTCTGCTCTGACAGCACAGGCAGCCCCAGCCACGTTCCCCTTGTGTTCTAACCTATTGTGTGTTAGTAGATTTTATTTGAAGTAAGGAAAAGCACCCCTGCCGAGGCAATCCTTCCACCTACTTCAGCAACACATCCCAGTGAAACCCAACACCCATTCTATGACATCCCTCTAAATAAAGCAGCATGATCTGACTACTGAGACAGGATACACCGGTGCAATCTGAATTCCATCCCAATGAAGAGACATTATGCAATCAAGAACTAAAGGATTTGTTGGGACACTGGGGATTTTGGGGATGGCTTATTTCCTTTTCAAAAAGTGCTTTGTGTTATTTTCTAATAACTTTGTTATATTTTCAGTTATTAAAAATGTATTTTTGATTGTTTTAAAACTTAAGTTTTGTAATTCTTAGGAGAAGCCTTTCCCTTTTTAATAAATAAAAACAGAGGAGATATTGCGGTGACCCAGCCCACTGGGGGCTGTGGCAGGGGGTCTTCCCCCAGGCCTGAGAGGCAGGCTTCTCCTAAGGACATTATGTACCGCAGTTCTGTTCCTTTGATTAATCCATTGCTTCTCCCTGCCCCCTTTAATTCCTTACATGTGTGTTTTCCCTTCCCTGCATTCCCCGTTGGCCCTTGTACCTCCCTTGCGGTATTCCTATTGGTCCCCTTGCCATAACCCCGTCTCTGTACCGCCCTTGCACCCCAACACCCTTGATCCCGATGTTCAGCCTGCCCTGCGAACCTATATAAGCCCCCAAACCCTTCCTCCATTTTGTTCTTGGCTTCTAACCTCCCCTGCCATGAGGCTGAAATAAATCCTCTTGTGCAAGATTATGCCAGAACCCTTCCTGACTCTTTCATCATCCGCCTGTGTGTGTGTGTGCCTGCTGCTTCTCTGACTAGAGCTGATGCTACCTGCTTCACTCCTATGGGAGCCTGGTCCCTTTTGAGCTGCCCCCTCCGGGGGCCCACCCAGAAAATGGAGGCTCTCAGAGGACGGGAGCCTTGGTGCATCTTAGCTCGTCAGCTGGAAGGGCAGCGGCCCTGCAGGAGCGACTCCAGACCCTGTGGAGACGCCTTCAGAAAGGTCGCGGCACTCTCATCCACCACGCCGCAACAATGATGGTCTCCTTGGTATGGCTGGTTAGACTGTAAAGGTGTTCCAAGTTCTGTGTTTTCCATTTGCTGCACAGGTATGACTTGTAGTTGAAGTTCAGCCTGCACTGGATTTATTCTCATGTGCTCAATGTAACCTTTTCTGTGTTATTAAGGTACTCTACTGCTCGCTTACTGATGTATTCTGTGTGTTCCAGTGCTGTCCTTCGGTAGGATTTCCTAATGAATCTATATCCACTGAAAGCAAACCCCAGACTTCATGTAGCTGTCACTGAGAGTATGGGTCAGTCATATTGAAAGAAAAAGTAGAATTCCATTCTGTTTTTTCCCTTCTTTCTGCATTCCCACAAGTGTTCTTACAGGGGGACGATTGTAAGTGTACAGCAAATAACTAAATCCAGGAGAATAGGTGATGTACACAGACATTCTTACATTGACTTAAAGGCTTTGAGATTTGGTGTGTCTTTCATTTCTAGGCAGACATGTAAAAGAAGGTAGAGCTAGATCTTTCTGCTGCTAGTGTGTTTGTAACTGCTTGAGAGTTTGTATTAATTTCCATTTTTTAAGCCCTTTAATGAAGCAAACATGACTTGCAACACACTAATGAGTAGTGATAGAATTGTCTTCAAATATTTAAATTTTCCTCTGTCCCTTGCTGCTTGGGTTGAAGCTCCAATATTCTTTAGGGTAGCAAATTACTTGTGGTAGCTCAGGGAGTAGGGGAAGGGAAATGCTGCAAGGTAAGGGCTATCCCAAGCCTAATAGTTTCATGTAGAAAACATCATCTTTTGCACCTGCATGAGAACTTAGTGTCTTGGTTGCAGGACAGGTGTCTGCCAAGGGAGGTGGGAACCTGTCTTGAAATGGAAAATATGACCCCCTTCCCTTCAAATCATTATAACTTGGAAATTAAGGGGCTTTCAGGCAAAGATATGGGAAAAGGAATAACAGTTCTTTACTAGTACATATATGTATAACCTTGTTATACCACCACACAAGGCAAACAAACAACACCACCAGCAGAAACAACAAACAGAACCAGAAAACCAGTGCCAGCCTTCTTTTCCCCTTTGGTGGTTCTGGTCACAGCCGGCAGGGGGCGCTGGTGGCTCCCGGCCGGGCAGGGTGGGTGCGATGGCTCCCCGTGCCTGCAGGGGGCGCTGTGGCGCGAGCTCAGCCGCGACTCCCTCACATGGACAATGGCGGGCGCAGCCGGCAGAAGGGATGGAAAAGGGACCTCCTTTACAAACTCATGGTGGCAGGGACGAACAGATCGCAGGGTAGGAAACGAAATGTATCAGAAACTCCAGGGCTGTAGCAGGAGCCGCGGGGTGTCCTGGCAGGGAGGGGGTGCGGTGTTACAGTGTAGCAAAAAACCCAGAGCAGTGGCAGAGAAACGGCAGGGCTGGGCAGCGGCAGCCCTGTTCCTGAATAGAGCCGGGAGAGGCTCCCTCGGAGGGGGAAGGGGCTTAGGAATCCCGGGGTTTCACCATCTACTCCCCGGGGTGGCATGGAGCAGATGGAGAAGGGTGGGTGTGGTGCTGTACTTCCCCACTCCTTACTAAATGCCTGGGCTTCCCATGTTGTCCTCCCTTCCGTGCCCCTAGTCCTAGCCACTCCCTTGAATTCTCCCTGTTCGTTCCAATACCCGAGCTCCGCCCATGTACCGCCCCTGTGCCCTGAGACCATTAGTCTATGTGCTCTCTCTGCCCCCGTCATCCTCGTATAAAACCCAGCCCCATCCTATGTGGCTTCTTCTCTGCCTTGGGGAATCAGCCCGTTACTATGTGGCACTCTCTGCCCTTGGGACCTTGTGAATAAAACATCCTCTGAGGTCCCCACCCGGGGAGCCTTCTCCTCTCCTTTATCACCACTGTATTGCAGAAGCTGAGAGCTAGCTGGAGCCATGGAGGGCTGCCTGAAAGGGGCTACGGGAAGTGGGACAGCTTCTCTCCCTAAGGAAGACCCACAGTGCTCTCCAGGAAGGTCTGCAGCTTGCCACACCATCGCAGGAAATGACAAACCACAACAAATGGCACCCAATGTGGGGCTGATATCCATAACATATGGATTTCCTTTGTTTTCTTGCTCCAGCCACTCATGACATTTTAGCTTATAGCCAAAATTAATATAATAAGTGGCCTTGGAGGACCCCAGTAGATCCAGTTCCTGGGGTTCCTCTGGTGTGTGTGGGTANTAAGGAAGACCCACAGTGCTCTCCAGGAAGGTCTGCAGCTTGCCACACCATCGCAGGAAATGACAAACCACAACAAATGGCACCCAATGTGGGGCTGATATCCATAACATATGGATTTCCTTTGTTTTCTTGCTCCAGCCACTCATGACATGTTAGCGTATAGCCAAAATTAATAAAATAAGTGGCCTTGGAGGACCCCAGTAGATCCAGTTCCTGGGGTTCCTCTGGTGTGTGTGGGTACGGTCTTGTCCACTCATCCCAGGTGGTAACCGGGTCAGGCCTCTTCCCCGTGAAAGGGTACTCATTGGGTTGTAGAGGAATCCCAACCAGGCAAGTTGACATTGGGTTTTCTGTGCTACTCATCGACAGACACAAGCCAGATTGATTGAGGGCTTTGGCCAGGGTGGTCAAACATTGGCCTTCGGCTGGGGCATGATCCACCCTGTTGGTGAGGTCGGGTGTTAATAAGGCCCCAGTGCAATGGCTGCCCTTATGAGAAGAGCTTCACTCACAGTAGCAGCAGGCAGCAGAAGACAGAACCCAGCAGTGGTGGCGAATTCTTCCCAGAGTGACCGCAGCCTGTTGGAATGCTGAGAGAGCAAGAGAAGCTAGGAGCTGCACCCAACCCCTTCCCCCAGCCCAAATCTTGTGATATCTCTGCCCTTCCCAGAGAAACCCCCAGGTAAAGAGAGAGAGTAGACAGCTGCACCCCTCCCCTGAGCTGTGGCAACTTCTTTTGTCTCTCTTAAGTACCAGTCTATATTGTCTCCTAGCAACATATGCAAGAAAACTCCCTGAGAGAAAGAAACAAAAAGAAAAAATCCTAAACCCCAACACTTACCTACCTGTCCCCTGATACTAGAAAACTTAAGTTCCTTCTCCCACCTGGTAAGCTGTTGTCACTGTGTGTCACACAGAGAAGTTTTTGAATGACTGCCATGAAATATTTGCTGATGGTTTTGCACAAGTTTTGTAGTTTTGTGGTAGTAACATTTTATCTCCAAGCTGGACTTCAAGTACTACAAAAGCCTATAATACTCAACTAGAGAAGTCATTGCTCAGCAGTGGTATAGGGAATTAAAAAAGCAGAAAACATAGAATAAAAATTGTCTGACTGCTTAGTAGGCTAATGAATGAAAGTAATGAATTTGTGGTTCCCCTCTATAAACTTATGTTAATCCTCCTTGATGCTGTATGTGCCCACCCATTTAGAATGGGTTCTCCCATTTTGGTAAGTAAAACAGGTGCTGCTGAAGACTAAATACCTGGTTGGTCATGAGAAGTCATTTTTCTCCAGCCAGTTTATAAAAGTGAGTGGAGGAATGCTGCACTACTAGTGGTATGTTTTGGATGAAGGCTCCAAATGGTTTTGGATAGTTACCCCAAGTGGTACTGGATCAATTTGAACACACCAGGAATAGTTGTCTGAATACTGTGATATTGCCAAGACACAGCTCTTGCAGTGAAGGCATCTGCTTTGTCTTGGGAGGAATTTAGTGAAGTGGAATCACCTGTAGTCCTCTAGCTTTGTAAACGAGTATCACCATACTCATGGGGCAATGAACAGTGATCTAAAGGAGTGTCATATGTTTGTCTCTCCCTTTTTGAACTTCTACTGTTAATTATGAACTCTCTGTAGTAGAGGGAGGTTATAAAGTCGAAATTGAGTTTGAGACAATGCTGTGTAGTTCTTGTCTCCGTGTGACCTTGGCTGACCATTTAATGTACTTCAGTACTACTCAGGCTGCCATTCACTGAGAAGAATCTATATTGAAATTCTTGGTATCACTTGGAGTGAGGTATTGATAATCAGGTTTGGGCAAGAACTTAGCAAAATACCATACCCAACAGCATTTTTATTCCACTGTATCATTACAAAGTCTGGAATCCCTCTTAGGGTCCACATTATAAAACCAACCAAACAAGACAGTGATTGAATGGGTTTCTTCACACAGACAAAGCACATCTCCTTCTGAGTCACAGCTGAACCAGCAGCCTTTTCTATGGACCCTAAATCATGAAATCTCCAGCAAGCATAGCAACCACAGCAGCTGGATGCCGACTCTCAAAGTAAACACACAAATACCCAAGGGCCTCAGCCTACTTATGTCGTGTCTTTGCTGTCAATGTGCATGCTGCTGAAGTGAGGAGACTTTGATTTATGAATTGACAATTGCATGTCCCTGCAGATGAGGGTGCATCACAAATTAGAATTGGGAATGTACTCCTGTTCTTGTTCTCTTCATTTGTTGTTACTCCTTTCTCAAACTTTGTTCTTCAGTGCTTCTGCATTCCATACCAAGTCTTCTCTCAGTTTACAAAAACTTCATAAAAAAGGCTGGCTCCTCCTTTCCTTCTACTTCTTTCTCTCCCAGACTTAAAGGGTTTTTTTGCCTCTCAACTTTGTTATTTTGGGGATATAGAGAGCTGTGTGGGATAGACTGAGAAAAAGGTTGTTTAAGGACTATGCAAGACCTTGTAACACAAGAAAATTGCATTTGCATGAGCATTGTGTGGGTTGTTCAGACTGACTGGCTGTTTTGATCAATTCTCATGGTACGCCACTCTTTCTCTCTGTAATGTGTAAATGTCTTCAATGGCTCCCATTTAAATCTGTGGCTAAAATGTCAAGGCTCATACTTACAACCTTGTTTGAGGGCTGCTGGTAGCCATATATTGCTATGTTAAACTTGGCGTGAGTGAGCGAGCTCAGGGCTTTGTGCAGTAGTTGTACAGGGGTGAGCTATAGCCCCTCAAATGGGGGATATTTCATGCCTCCTGTAGAACCTTGAATAGGAGATACCATGACCTCCTGACCTGGAAGATGGGGCAAAGTGTGACCTCAGCAGGTTGGTCAGTGGTGCAGAACTAAGAAGTGTAGTTAATGCACCAGAATGAGCAACAAAGATGATTAAAACATGATTAGGGGACTGGAGCAACTCCTGTGCCTGGAGAGACTGAGAGAGCTGAAGTTTAGCCTGAAGAAGATGGGATCTGATCAGTGTTTATAAACATAGAGTGGAAGGTGTAAAAGAAATCTCTCCAGACTTATCTCTGTGGTACACAGTGACAGGACAAGAGGTAGTAGGCACAAGTTGAAAAAGGAAATTCTCTCTGAGCATTGCGAAACAAAACCACACACATACTGTGAGCTTGGCTGAACACTGGAACAGGTTGCTTAGAGAGGTTGTGGAATCTCTGTCTTTGGAGAAACTTTAAATTCAACTGGGACAGGGTCCTGGATGACTTGCTCTGGGTCACTTGATGATCACTAGAGGTGCCACCAAGCCACATCCATTCTGTGATTCATTGCGTCTGTTTGCCTCTGGAGTTTGGTACTTGGCTGTAGTCCTCAGCTAATACAATTATACCTCTTGGTAATTAGCTGAAACAAACCATATTGGCAGAGTGTGCAGCTAGGGAGAAGGTGTTGGTGTTCATCATCAAGTGCTTTTGACTTGCATGTTGCGCTGCATTTTGGCTGGGTAGAAAGTGATTTGTCTGCAACAGATGTTTCTTCCTTGTGCTCAGGTTCTGATCTCATTTAAGTCCAAGAAGTGACAGAGCAAATCTGTACTACAAATCTGAAGTACTACAGTGCATCTGTGAATGCTTTTCCCCTGGTGATGGAACATATGGAAATAATGCTTATCTTGATTTAGATAAGCAATTGCCTTTCCTGTACAATCATCCACGCTTAGTAGGAGTAGAAGCAGACACATAATATTACAGGTCTTACAGTCTGTCTTTTCTAACGCTCCATAAGCCTATGCAGAAACAAATGGAATGGAAAGTTGTGTTAGATGTGAGGTTAGTAATTGCTAATAGTTCATCATTTTTAGTCTGTACAGGAAACTTGTGAAAACAAAGCCTTAAGTTAAAAAAAAAAAAAAGGCACTGAAGGGAAAAGGCACCGAGTGTGTTGCAGAATTGTTGGTGCACATTCCCCAGGGTCAGTTGCACTCCTGAAGCTCGCTCATCTCCTTTGTTTTTTCAGAAACCCAAGAAAAGTGGTTTGGTGTCCCAGTCAAGTATTTGCTGAGGATTCTTTCAGGAGTGGAAGGTCTGCATCTTGTCTGGGGATCATATGATTCTTGTCCCTTGCTCAGGTTCTTTTCCCAGATCCTCTTAGAGAAGCCTTCCTTGTGGGGTTATGTCTCTACTAGTAGCTATTGTAGCAGGGATGAGATAGTGGGCAGACTTATTTCTCTTGAACTTAGAATTAATTTACGTCCTTCAGCTGTGAATTCTAAAGCTGACTAGAAATGATGAAATGCTCCCATTTTCAGCTTTTATTTTTTGCAATCCAGTCTGCGATTTGTTTTTATGAACTTGAGGAAAAATGTGTCATGTGACTTGTTTAACAAACTTCCCTTATAACAGTGTGAGCCCGTGAGCCTCACTGCCATCAATCCTTCTCACTTGTTCTCTCTTTGATTTCTTCTTGTACTGGCTTTTGTTCATACAGTGCCAAGAGACTCTTACTTTGCCCATAGATATTGCTTTATACTATGGGGCTTTAGTACCTATTTTTACTACTTTGTATGTGCTCTACTCTTTCATTAACAGGCGTTTCAAAATGCAAATGTAGTAGGTTTTTTTTAATAATAAACTCTTCCAGCTGTAGGTTTTTCTCCTCCCTCTAGTGGTAAGCTCTTTGGTATTGCTGTAGGGATTTCTGTAATTGGAAGCTTGAGACCGGTTTAAAAACTTAATATAAAGTATACTAGACTTTAAAACTCTGGCCATTTGAGCAGTGTCTGAGTTTCAGTGCTGATTTTCCACTGCTGTAGGTTTGTACCATCTTTGTCCACTGCACGAGCTGAGTACATTTATGTCCTGGGTGGGGGCTCCCTCTAGTGAGATGTTCTGACAGTCCCTTGTCCACTTGGTTCAGATGAACTTTACCTGTTTTCTTTTCAAGTGCAGTTGCTGCTGACTCAATTTAATGTGTTTTTCTAGCCTTGTGTAAGCTGTAAAAACCCTTTTCCTTTGGGATGAGCTGGAAGGAGTTGTAAACAAAGCTGAGGGCTAGGACTGCCTATTTCCTGTATTTGGTGTGAAGAGCTCAGCTAATCAAACTCATCCTACTTCAAGCTGTGGTTCTGTGGAGTCTTGAGATGTTTTGAATATGACTGAAGGATCAAAGGATGATGTAGGAGGAAGAGCTAAATGAAATTGGGTTGTATAGGCAGAGGGGTAGCGGATGATGGCTGGATCTAGAGAGGAAAAAGCAGGGGTGGGACATGAATGTTCAACTGTTTCTGGTGAAGACTTTCAGCTGTATTGTATTACTGAGGCTGGGGCAGAGGAGACAAGAGGAGGACCTACAGCAGTGTCATCAATAATTGCCTAAACCCCCAAGTTCTGGAAAGGATGTACCAGGATCAACTGCATCATTCGTGTGCGTGCAGAGATGATTTAGTGGCCACTGACTTCACTTTCTCATGAGAATTAAAGTCAACTTGTTTGCAAGACTAAAGTTAAAACAGAAATAAAAGCTGTCTTAATAAATAATTTTAATAATAATAAAAAAGCTGGATTAGAAATCTTGCAGTATATTGCTCCATTTGCCCAGCAGGTGTTGTTTTCTCAGTCAGAGAAAAGTGCTGCCTCCTCGTCTAAGTCCTTCCACGCTTTCTTGTTCCTTCCTCTCTGGAGCATGTCCCCCCTCAGGCAGCGCTGGCGCAGGTGCCTCAGGTAGCTCTTGATGGAGTCAGAGTTTTCCTTCTGCCGGCCAATGCCCTCGTCATTGAGGGGGGAGCAGTCAGCCAGGCAGCAGGTCCTTGGCCAAGCTGAGCGTGTCCAGGCCTTCTGCTGGGAGACACAGGGCAGGGAGCACGGTGAAGGGGGCAGAGGGCACTCAGGGGACTGAGCCCCCTTGGGCTCTCCTGGGGAAGCTGGGGCCTCGCTGGGCTGCCCCAGGCCGCAGGTTGTGTGGAGAAGACCTCGGGCAGGTTCTGTCTTGTTCTTGTGGCTCGGCCTGTCCTTGTTCCCTCCTGGGAGGAAGGGGGCTGAGCCCCACCTCTGCCTCTGGGCTCGGGCGCAGGGCTGGGGAAGAGGCAGAGGACCCTTGGGGCCTGCCCAGGCTTTCGTCTCCACAGGGGCTGGCAGTCGTCACCCTACACGATGTAGCTCCCGGCCCCCTGGCACCATCCCACCTGCCTGGTCCCCATCCCTCACCTCTCTGCGCCGCCTCTCGGCTTTTCTCCAGAGGCTGCATGCAAGGCAAAGCACGGCGAGCAGCAGGGACAGGGCTAAGAAGGTGCAGCAGTGCACCTGCACGCACCACAGGCTGGCACTGCCTGTGCCAGTGTCCGGCTGCTGCACGTCCTGGGCTGGCACAGGCAGCCGGGCCGTGTTCCTGGTGGGACGGCTGTGAGCTCTGAGGGCGCTGGGGAGCAGCGAGGCCACGCAGAGCGCCAGGAGCAGGGAGAGCCCCGGGCGGAGCATGGCGGAGCTGCCTGAGGAGCTGCGATCTCTCGCCCTCACCCCGAGCTGAGCCGAGCAATGCCCACGGGGTCTGTGCAAGGTGGTGGCATCAGCTGTGATGTCACAGGGCTGTTGCCTGGCAGCCAGAGGCTGGGAATGGCAAGGCCAGGCCAGGCCAGGCCAGAGGGTCTGAGCATGTGGCTGTCTCAGCCTGCTGCTCTGTCTTGCCACTGTGGGACTGGGCCTCAGGAGCTTGGGGATGTGCTCCCTGGTGCTCAGCAAAGAACTGCTTTGTGTGCGTTGGTATTCTTGAGCTGATGAAAATGGAGGGTAAGACTAGAGGGACAAACTTGTTTGGACTGCTTCTACCTTCTCACTAAATATTGAGGACTCTTTTTGCCTATCAACGAACTTCACTTGTTCTGAAGATTTGGAATTGATTCACACTTTGTTACCCCAGCAAATGAGTTCTATTTCTGCCCAACAGATGAAATCAAGCTTCTTGAAACTTGTGTTGGAAAGAATGTTAAAAAGTAATAGTAAAAGTGAATTTAATAATCTTCTCTCCTCAGTTCATTACTGGCAATGTGCCTGTCTAACTTGGTGAAGCTTTGGGCAATATGTTTGTGCAAGGGTTTGAGGTCACTGGACTGTTCTATAGACTGACTTGGATGTAAATGAAGTGATTTGGTGTTGCAAAATCTCAAGAGTTTACAGGAATAAGGGACCTATGGTAAAATTATTTAGTAATAAATCTGTTGCAAGCTAGTGTATGTTGTCTTCCTAGTTGAGCAATTTATGGTGACAAAGCTCTAAGTTTAAAATTTGCATTGATTTTTTTTTCAAGCTTATTGTCTGGCTGCACATCTTCAGAAATTATTCTGAATTTTGGGGCTGTTGGCAAATATTGTGCTTGTGTATTTTTGTACTCATTTGGTATAATTCTGAATTGGAGAAATTATTACTCTAGTTAGGAGAGTTATCTTAATTCCTCAATTTGTTTTTGCAATTGGCACCCTTGTGATTACCAAATAAAATTACTTGATGGATCTTACTTCAAAAAATATGTATGTTTTACAGTTTTTTAATTAAATGGTGTGTGGATAAGAATTCAGTGCTTCCTACTAGCTTGTATTTGGAAACAAGTAACAAGCAGGCAGTGGGATGTTGGGGCAGCGCTGGTGTCTCTGTGGTTTACCGGTGCCCTCTCGAGGTGAAACTGAAAGATGCTGCAGTCTGACAGCAGTAGTGTCACTGGATTGCTGCCTGTTCAGGGCTTGTAAGTAATGACCTTGAACCCATGCTTGTAACCTGATTTTTTTGCTTTCTTGGTTTGTAGGTGAAAACACTAAAGAAGATCTGCAAGGGAAGAAAAGTCTGAGTGAGAAAGTTTCTCTCTATAGAGGTGATATTACGCTGCTTGAGGTTGATGCCATCGTTAATGCTGGTAGGTGGTTAATTAAATATTTTGTGTAGCTATTTCTTGAAAATACTTTATAGCTACACAGTACAAGTGTGAACTCCGAAAAGTTGCCTAAAACTGGTGTGTCCTGTGGAAATGTGTTGGAAAATACAGCTTTTTCCCCAGTTCCTTCATATTGCATCTGTTCATCCTGTGTACATTTACTGTGGCAGAGATTATTGTGAAACTTTTATAGCACGGTCGCCATTAAAAAATTATTTATCTCGTGTCCATCTTTTGACTTAACTTGCTTAAGTCAAAATCTGAGACTTCACACTTTGTGTTATAGAAGGCTCAATTTTGATACTAAGCTAATGCAGTACATTTCAGTCTGCTTTTATAAATCAAGCCACTTATGGGCAAGGTAATGTGAAAACCTTAACAATGAGGTGATAGGAAATCAGAATTTATTTTACGTGGTTTTCATATTTGCTTTCTTGTTGAGAGATTGTATGTTTCAAATTTGTGGCCATGATCTACAGAGCTGTAAGTGTTTTAAGTACTTCTTCTTGCTTCAGTGTCTGTATTTGCATGTGTGCAGCCAACGTGAAGAACTGTGTGTAGCATCTTGTGACAAAAAGAGGGAAATGCCTATACAATTAATTCATTTGTGTATTAGGTTATAGTAAGCTAGTTCAGTTTTTTTGGCAAAAAACGATGGTGAGTATTTACCCCTACACACATGCCCCCAGGCAAATCTTGCCTGCACTCTCCACTCCAAAAAGAGTGTGTGGTTTGTAGGTCCTGAGGCTGGAAATTCTTTCCCCCTAGTATTTGAGTGGCATTGATTAATTTTCAAGAACTAATTTTCGTGGTGTTCATTTCTTGGAAGGAGACATAGTGCAGTATCTTCTCTGTGATGGAGTGAAGTTCAGAGGTTTCCAGGGTTGTAATGGCCAGAATGGATGTGTTTGCTTATCAGAGGAAAATGCCGTGTGGAGCTACTGGTTCATGTCTGTAAAGAGCACAGGAATGTTTGTTCACACAGTGCAGAGGGTTCTGAACAGACTGTCCTGGACTGGTTGATTGTATGACATCCCACTCTAACAGTGGACATCTGCTAATAGGTTTTGTGAAGTACAGGTGGAATCCTTAGCCATTTCAAAATACCTTTTTGCATTCCAAGTACTGAGGCTGGTATTACCATGCAAAAAAAAAAAAAAAAGAAAATCTTCCAGTTTACTGATGCACAAAAGCCTTCCTAAATAACAAACAATACAGTAGCATCCATGTAACATGATCCTCTCCTCACTGTGTTGACAAGGCCTCTGAAGCTTTAATATTTTAATTTTTTTCTCATTCTTTTTTTAAGATGATTTTTCCAGTAGTGCGTTTGCTGACTTCCTTACTTTATTGCTTTCCAGTAAGTCAATATTAGCGCACTTCTCTCCATTTATATTTAGCTTCTCCTTGTTCATAGGCCTCCCTTGAATTACAGGCTGGAACTAGTTACGGATTAGCTTTAGAACAGGAATACTTAGCTTTTCTTGATTTAAATCCCCCTTTAATTCTCCTGAAAGGTACAAAAGATCTGTATCCCAGACTGCAAATGATATTATCTGCCTATAAACCTATTATATGCCTGCTATCCTGGTGAGAAATGCATCTCTCTGTGGAGGAAAAAAAAAATCAAATCCACACGTATTAATATGCAATTTTGAGAAAAGGTTTAAAGACCACTCAAAACAGACTGAGGCTGAAAGACCTAAAGAGGGATGTAACACTCTGAAAGTATCTAGAAAGCTTTTGGCAAAAAAGAAGTTATTTCTGTTGTTGTCTTCTGTAAATTGAATTTGGGCTTAATGGGAGCTTTGGATTAGATGTTGACAAAGCCACTTATTGAAAAGAACAGTGATACCTTGTTGCATCAGGCTGACACAAAATAGCAGCCTTAGGGCCAGGGCATTGTTACAGGTGGATTTTTAAGATTCTTGTAACTCTTTTGCAACCTTCTGTAGTTCCTAAAGGGCATAATATATTAACTATTATGAGATATTAGTAATTTTAGATTAAAATACTAACCTACAGTTTCTTTGGAAAAACTCTATACTTTCTATGTGTCAGTGTAGTAATTAAGTGTAAGCTTTTGATTTGCTCATGGTTTCAGTGTTACTTTTTTCTGTTAACCTTTCAAACTGTGGCGGATAGCTGGAAAGCTACATGAGGAAGGTGTTTTAGTTCAAGATCCATTATTATTTATGCAAAACATCTGCTGGGCTGAGATTCTTTTTAAATCAAACAGTTTCAGTGAAATTTTAGTGTCTCTTAGATGGTATCTAAACCCATGTTTCTGCACCATATGATGCTTTTGCAAAGAACTCCATTGTTTTTCCTTCTGCAGCTGAAGTGATCCAAGCCTCAAAGACATAAAGCACTAAGTAGCCACAGTAACAGCTTCTGTGTGTAAGCTGAATAAAATGTAGCCTGTTTAATATGGAAGAGGAGATAGGTTTTTCTGGAGGTAAATCTGTGCAAGTTCTTTTTATACTTAATGCCTCTTGACTACCCCAAATATTAATGATTGACTTCCTCCTGTTGCAAGCCCTGGATTAGGAAGGAAGGAAGGAAGAGACCCTCCGGGGGCTTTCTCTCTGAATTTAAAAATTTCATTAACTGTCTCCTGTAATAAATAGTTTAAAATACAGCAAGTCATATCCAAATTAAAGCCACAGGAAGATACTTACAGGTTGAATGTCTACATTGACTTATGCGAAGAACTAAACATGCTTGAAGTAACAGCAATGGTCTGGCAAGTTCTGGGGCTGTGGAAGGGTTTCAGGTGGTTCAAATTGTCTCCTGATTTGGATGTAAACATATTGGCAAAGAAAAAGTGTATTCTTGAATATGTAAGGAGGAAACGAGACATAAATTGATGTAAGTGGTGATCTTACATAGCTAAATATCAGGATATCATTGAGGAAATTATCATTGCTGCAAAAGGATCCCTTTTTCTCCTAGACTTTTAGCAGACAAACTGAATGTTGCTTACTTTCCAAAAGTATTTTTACATGTAGTTTGTCTCACTGCTCATTGTCAAAAGAACCACTACAAAACAGCCTCTCTGAAACCATTCAAGACTAGAGTGAGGATCTGAGATGCATTGTGAGAGAGAAAGGAGCTGAAAAAAGGAGCTGATGTGCAATTTTGCTAAAATAAATGTCAATTATCTACCCCTGTAAATATCTTTTCCTTCCAGAATGGTTTCCTAAAACTTCCTTACTACTGATTGCATTGCAGACAGGTATTAGTTTAACTTGATGTTTTGCTTAAGGTGTCCTGTTAGGCCATTTCCTTCACACTTTTTTTTTTTTTAAGGATTCAGGTAAGACTTGTGTGAAAATCTTTTTTACTCCCATATACTCGTCTGCTCTTTGTTCTTACACTCTAAGAATGTAACCAGGCTCTCCTTGAGGCATGTACTTACTGCATTAATCTGTGCTGACTGGCCTTTTTAACAAATTAAATGTTCCTGGATGTCACTTCATCCTGATGCCAAAAGTGCTTCAAGCACTTGGAAGCCGGATAACCACAATTAGCCAACATCTGAATAAGTCATCGGAATGGAGCTCGGAGGGGGTGTGGTGTGTCTGTGTCTAGGGGAGGGGAGAGAGAGGTTGTTTAGTCCCTCTGGCAATCCCAAATACAGAAATAAGCAGTAAAAGTCTGAGTAAGGTTTGAAAAATAATTTTTTCAATATTTATAGTATCAACTAAGCAATAAAGACTACATTTCCTCTGCATTTTTAATAAGGAAAACTGTGTCACTGTTTATGTCATATGCAGTAACTATCTGAAGTAGGTACAGGAGTGGTATTTTGGGAGTGGGTGTGGTGGGGATGTCTCTGTGTAGCTCATACACTTTAAGCAGCAGTTCATCACTACTGACCTCAGGTATTCATTCACTTCCTACCTGTTAATAAATCTTACTGTCCAGTTATAAGATAAGCAGGCATGTACTAATATGCTTGTTGAGGGAGTTTTTACTAGGAGGAAGATCAAGGGGAAACCATTATGTCAGGGGAAGAAAGGATTCTCCTTATTTTTATCTGATAGGGAGGAGGAGGATGATGAGTTGCAGAACACTAGAAGAGACGGTATTTCTTTTTATCTTTGAAAAATATTCTTGGTATCAGTAAAAAGGTATGGTACTGAGAACAGAAACTTTTAATCTTCAGGAAAAAGGAAGATGTTCAGTTCTCTTCAATTAGATATTTCTGGTAATAGGTCTGTACTATTGCATCTAAGTTTGCAATTAGAGAGTTGCTACGGTTATTGCAACTAGATGTCTCCCTTTAAACTGTATTTGAGCACTGGAATAATTTCTAATACTCACAAATGTGGGGAAGAAACTCTCAGTTTTTAAAGAGAATATCTTTTCCATATGAGAAAACAAATGTGAATTAAAATCTTCCCTGATAAAGAGAGAAAAGAGTTGGTGACTAACATAAGTGAACAACTCTTCATGTCCCTTTTCTACTAACCCCTGATGCTGGAATTTAGTTCCTGAGCCTCACATAGCTCAAGAAGAGGTTTCCTCTACAGGAAACCATCTCCCTGTGTGCAGCGAGTTGCCTCAGCTGGGAATGCTGGTTTAGCAGGCACAGGTTCCTCAGCTTCCTTGGCACAGTGTGCAGGGCCAGCTGAGGGAAGGTGCATGGAGGGGACGGTCTCCTGGTTGCTTTAAGAGGCAGAGGTGTTTTCGGGGAGTGACTTACAGCTGAGTTTTTAAATAAATTTGTAAGAGTTTGGAATGCTTGTCCTGCTGTACCTCCCTGTCCTGGTACTGAATGTGTGTGGAACTGAAAAATACTCAGTTTTAAATACTCTGTGTTTGCTTTGCTTGTTGCAGGACTGGTTTTCTTCACTGGAGCCTCTGCATGACTCGATTTTCGTATTTAATCTCACCTTTCCTAGTGAGATACACCTTTCTTCCCTCAGGCTTCTGACTTCACAACCATGTTTCAGTATTTTTGTGTCACAGCAATATCTTTATCCAGCTTTTTTATCTGGAGATAGCAACATATTTTCCTCCAGATTCATCATTTCTTGGCCTTGACCTTGAATATGATTGTTTAACTTAATGAGGTGTCCCTTTTTTTTTCTCAAGTTCAAAATTACACATCAAGGTGGAAGAGCTCTGTATTGATACTGGGAACTGAATATATTATCAGTGAATTACGCTTATACAAGTGTGTAAGTATAGATAGCAACTGAACTCTGCCTTCCCACACAAACAGCTCGTTAATGCGCAATCAGTCACTGCAGTTGCCTTGAACTTGGTGCTTAATGAACAGGTGGGGAAAAAGGATGGATTCTAATCTAGAACAGATCTGACATCAGGCAATTTCACTGATTGCTAATCCATTTCATTTGGCAACTTAATTTATCACACAGAATTTTCATCTTGTAACTTCTGAAGTAGAAATTACTTCAGAAATGGTCTGTCTGATTATTGTGAAGGTATTTGAGTCAGTCACTGAGCCTGATCTGGTATTGTGTATGTACTTATTCTCCCCCTTTTTATTTTACAGGGACCAGTAATTCTTACTCTGGAGCTCATTTGAAATTATTCTTCAATAATTTGCTATGAAAATAAGTCCCTTAACTCAAATGTTCCTGCTATTGAATATGGAAGCAACAAAATGTAAAATCTGCCCTTAAGTTGCTCGTTGTGTTTTGATATGGGATTTTTGCATTTATTAGTATTGATTTTTGTGGGGTTTTTGTTATTTTTTTTTTTCTTTCAGTCGAGCTAAACATAAATGGTTGATTATACTGGGAACTTCTCAGTGAGCTTGCTATCCTTTAGAATGTTTTGTAAACATATTTTACATGTTTTATCTCCAGTGTACATGTAGGGAAATGGAAAACTTGTATTGAAATATCTTGTATGGAGTCATCTGGCATCTGCCTATGTAACTTACACTGTTGTAATTTCCTCTAGGAATAGAACCAATATTGCTAACAAATTATTGTTAATTTGGCTTTCATCTTTACTGTGAGCAGACTGTGGTGTTAATCAAAGGTTTGTCAAGTTAATTTACAGTTGATACAATTACACTTGTGTGTAAAACCCCAGACTAATTTATACATAGTCCTCACTTATTCATCAGGAAAGTCAGTGTTAATAGTTGAGGGAATCAGTCATTCTCAATTGTGACATCTGTGAGTGCTTTCTGTGGAAAATGCTTTAAGCCTGGCTGGTGAGCAGTAGATGTGGTTAAACTTGCCCTCTGCTTTTGGTCTCATTTTATTTCAGTGCTGTTCTTCCCTGTAGTGTAATATTCATTTGGATGAAAAGTTTGTGTATAGTGACAGTGATCAAGAGAACGAAATGGAAGGCGAGTACTGCTGGAGGTGTGGTTTAATTTAGGTGGCGAACTGTAGCTGCTGCCTCCGTCAAACACCATTTGCTGTAGCCATGTGGCCAAGGCTTACAACTGAGGAGGCTCCCTCAGAATTGCACTGCAGAAAGGGTGGTTGCAAGGCACTTTGAAAATATCTCAGGCATAATTAGTATAACTCAAAACTTAAGCATTAAAAAAAGAAAGGTTTGGCAGTGCTGCAGATGCGTGTCAGGGGTGAACTTTGTTTCTTGTTCTGGGGTGCTTTGGGAAGGGGAAATGAATTGTGGTGAAATGTTTTCATTCCAATATTCCACCAGGGTGTTCACAGCCATCTCATGTAGCTAATGGAGATGGCTTCTGGGGGGAAATGTGCCTCAGACACCTGGACATTATCCTGTGCATTTTGTGTGGTGCCAGAGAGCCGAGAGTCTTGGGTGGTGGAATGGAGGCCTAAACCTCACATGCCTCAAGGAGAGCTTTGCCACTCAGCCTGCCGTACGGCCAGGTGCTGCAAAAAGATAGGCACTTCATGTTAATGATAATCAAGTGATGATTTCAGGCAGTGGGATGTGAGTGTGCAGTGACTTACTGAGAAGCCATAAAAAAACCAGTAGAGAAGGAAATGTACTTTCCATGGGGACAATGCACTCAAAAGGCTCCTTAAACTCAAAAAACTCCTTAACAGATTGTGGGCTGAAGCACCAGACACAAATGTCGAGGTTCAGAGCTATGCTTTTTGACTTTCCATGTTCTTCTGTGCTCCCACAGAAGTCTGTGTGGAAAAAGATGAGCATGCATGCATGACCCTTAAGTATCTGATACTTAATTATCTAAAACGGTTTGCCCAGACAAGCTGTGAATGCCCCATTCCTGGAAATGTTCAAGGTCAGGTTGGAGGGAAGTTGAGCAGCCTGGATTAGTGAAAGATGTCCCTGCCCATAGCGAGGAGGGGTTAAACTAGATGATCTTTGATAGTTCCTTCCAAAACAGGCCATTTTGTGATTCTAGGAAATACCCTGACACAAAGTTAATGGCCAACTCTCTCCTCTGACAGGATGCAGCATACTCTGTTTGTCTTCTGAAAATCTAATATAAAATGGGCCAGGTGGATGTTTTAGTAGCCTAATCTAACCTGATGATCTATGATAGCTGGATTTATTTGCCTTGATGCTTTCAGGATAGTATCTGTTTTACGTAGACCAGTGTATTCTCCTTATTTCCTTGTGCATCAGTTGTTGAACCCATTAATTATCTCTGAGCCCAACGTGATTATTGATCCTTCATGCCATGGTTACTCTGGACCTTTTCTGTGTGCTCTTTCTGGAGAAAACTAGCAGTATGCAAGCAAAACACCTGCAAAGTTGGATTTCTTCGAAAGTCTGTGACTTCCTTCAGTTGGGAAGCATGAGATGGTGTGGGATGCCGTGAATCCTTTCTGACAGCAGGTGGCAATAGTGCCCGTGTTATCGTGAAACCACTTTTTGGCTTGCATACCTTAATTTTCCTGAAAATAAAATCGGTAATGACTTAAGCAGAGGAAACAAAATGCATGTATTCGAGACGTGCTTGTTGGATAGGCCACCGATACAGCTCATGCTTATTAAATGCTGACTCCATTTCATTACGTGTGTTCAGTGTGTGTTTGAAATAGAACAGGAGACAGGCGTGGTTTGGAAGAACTGTAAGCATCTGTTTTACTTCATAGAGGAAAATATTTTGGAGGGACCTTGCTATCAGCCTGTCTTATCATACATTTGACAGTGCAGCTGTCATCTTGAGTGTGCTGATGGAGCAGAGCGGTGTAAGAAACTACTCAAGGTCGTCTTGAACAATTATGCTTCGTTTCATAATGTTAAATCCACTTTTAATCAGGACTTGTGGGGGATTATCTAAAGGATTGTGGGTTTTTAAACCGATAGCTGCAACAGTGTGTTCTCAGTCAAGACAGGCATGCAATGCTGTGGATTATTTCAAGCTTTTGCATTTTAAAAAACCCCAAACCAGTCAAGTAATTTCCAAATGTTGGGACACAAAAGAGAAGGCTTCTTCGAGGCCTCCTCTCTCTACTTATAAAATATTGGCAGCAAGAGGTCAGCTGGTAGGCTGGGATTATCCCTGTGATGTTAATATTGCTCCCCACACTCCTCTGTCCAGATGTATGTTTGCTCTTTCCTCCCTTTCTGTTTCTAACCATGAACACATTGTGTTGTTCTGAGTTTGCACAGATATTGTCTCAACACTGTCTCAGGCACTGTAAGTAGTACAGTAAGGCCAGCATGGGAATTAGCATTTCTATGTGTAACCTAATCCCGTTAAATGTATGCAGTTAAGTACTGAATAGGGGAAGGTCTACTTTGGAACAAGTAGGGTTTAGGTTTATCTTACCTAATTTGCTAGATGCAGAAAATGGGGTAAAAAAGCAGTAGTCAGAGTTGATGTCCAAAACTGCTGTTGTGCAGCTGGCTGACCCTGTCCATCTCCCCGTCTTCTCCTCAGGCAGGAGGAATTGCTTTTGCTTAATTCTCTTAGCTGCTGAGTAGAAGACCACTGCTGAGTCTTCCACCCTTTGCTAGAATTTTGGGTTTGCCTAGTGCTGTGCCATTTGCCGCAGGTCTCGGAAATGTTAGTCCCTTGAAATACAGTTTCTATTACTTATTAAATAAATAATTATGGACCGTGAAATGCAGCTTAGGGGTTTTTTTTTTGACCTATGGCTGTTAGCAACTGACTTTTCTGAGAAAAGAAAAACATTTCTGTTTGCAAAATCACAAGTCGCTTTCTTTAGGAATTCAGAATGCCTCTCACTTAGAAATTGGTATTAAGGGTACAGCTTGGCTTTAAAAATCTGGGCTCCAAACTCCTTTGTGTGACCTGCTGTCACAGTCATAAAAATTAGTAATGGCAGCTAAATATACATCAAAAGTCGGTGGAAGCTCGTGAAAGTGGTATTTGCTTGTTAATCCAAGCACAAAGGCAAGTGTGTTTGAATCGTGTGCAAGGAGTACTCACTTGCATGTTAATATATTGTTCTTCAGAGTTGTTTGGATGTGTTTGGAAATTGTTTTAATTACAGTATTGAAGGTGCTGCAAGGCCCTGTGCTTTCCTCACAGCAGTGGGGTGATGAGCTACTGCTCCTCCCAGACTTCCTCCCTTCACTCTGAGGTGACAGGATCATCCAAGGTTCGCTTTAGTATCTGCTTCCTGGATTGTCACTTGCACAATGTGTTTGAGTGGCCAAGAGGGGACGTGGGTGGTCCTGTTCCTTCTGCCCGTGGGGTACCCTGTCCCTAACTTGTTCCTCCTGGCTGAGGAGGAGCCATTTGGAGCTCTGCAGCTTCTCGCCTGAGCTGTACCTGCGGGCTGGCAGTCTCAGGAAGAAAAGACTTGGCTCTTGTAGGAGCGATGTTGTAATGGTCCTTGTTCTCAGATGGCTTCACCAGTGAAGCCTTGAGGCCTGGGGATTTCATTCTCTATTGTGTCTGAGTAGTTGAAACTTGTGGGAAAAACACTGATTTGGAGAACTTTTTAGGATTATTGCTCCTTCTCTCTTTTATCACTTGCATGTCTGTGCCGCAGTAACTTTAATCTGGTGTGCAACATGAATCACTTAAATACATCTCTGTAGGACCTTCATTTTATGCTTGAAAGCTGGTTTCTGTCGAATAATAAATAGAAATAGTTAATATCTGGCATGCCTAGTTGTGGGCTGCCTCAAAAAGATGGTTCTGTCAGCTATATTTGATTTGTATTTAGAATGTTTTGCATTGCAAATCCATGTTAGAAATGCTTTTTAAATTTAAAGTGTGAACCATATTGCTTTTTCAAGGGAGCTGTACTCTTGTGTCATGTGAAATAACTTTTTATGTAAGAAAGAAGTGGTATTGCTTTCAACTCTATCAAACCAGGTTATAGAGGAATGTAAGTCTTCCCTGTGACTTGATATGCCAGATAATAGTAACTGGCAACCCATTCCTTTTACATTTCTAAGAATTTGTGGTGTACAGGCTTTCAGAGGAGCTCTCTTTTCTCATTCTGCCAGTTTCAGTCCACTTTGAAGGGATTATGTTGAGCAGTCTGGTCCAGGTCACTTGACTTGTTCTGAATTTCTACAAATCTGAGTCATGATATTACTCTTTCTGAAATTAAAATCAAATTTTAGAATGATTTGTGGAATAGTCAGTCAGTGAAGAATGGTATATTTTACCTGCAGAGTTCACCAAACCAGGGAAGCTGACAGAGAGGAAAAGAGGAGAGAATTTATTAATGGCAACTTATTTCTAATGTTTTGAAACAATTTTCATTTTAGGTTGTCCATCACCTTAAAAAATAAAACAACTAAATCAACCTTGGGGGAAGAGTAGACCAGGGCAAATACTTCTTGGTTTTCTTTGATTCCTTGGATGAAGGCATCTCTAAGTGCTGGAGGCCAGATGATTTTTGCGATGTCACAGCAGAGTTTTGCCAGCCAGCAGTTCTAGCCTTGGCCACAGTTCAACTAATTATAGTTCCCCCCACCACTAGATAACAAATGCAGCATTTCAGGGAGCTGAGTGATCAGTATTAGGGCTGTTTCACCACAAAGAGGGATTTCTCTACCTTCCCCCTCCCTTCTGAAAATAAAAGGACCTGCTTAGGAGGCCCAAACTTGGAGTTTTGGCAGGGCTTACAGCCCAAAGTCTCTTTAGGTCAGGAGTTTACAGCTTCAGAGGCTGCAGCTCTAGTTCAGACTAGTCCCCACCACCAGTGATAGATGAGATTAAAACAGAAACTGTTTCTTAATTTGAAGTGAACCCTGTGATAGACAGGCCAAAGGGGTGTTTTCAGGTGAGAGTACTTATCTCTATAGCTCTTATGAAAGACCCAGCAAAAGGTTTTGGGCTCTCTACTTCTTTCTTAGTGCCCATGTCCCAGGGGCTGAGTTACATGTGGCTTCTTCTCTCCTGTCACGCTGGCATTGTCAGACTGAAATCAGGATTTGAGTTAGAAAGTACAGCTTAGCAATATCTCTGCTGCCTTCCTCTCCTGTCCTGTCCTCTAGTGCTAGCACCCAGCAGAGCAGCTTGTGTTGACTGCAGCCTCCCTTTCTGCCCTTTTCTACCCTTATCCTTGGGGAGAAGGATGTGAGAAGGGGAAGCATGCATGGTGTTGCCTCTCTCCTTGGAAAGGCCCCTGGGAGCTGTAACTGGATGTAGCCTTGTGACTACAAATCAGTGACTCAAATCAGAACCTCCCACCTGTGCTTTCAGCAGCCAGGGAAGCTGTGCTCATGTATTTAAAATTTTTTATTTGGGCCACTGCTAATCATTCAGGAAAGCCAGGTTTTGTTCTTTTTGGCGGCCTCTTTTAGAGAGCCAAGGCTGTTCTGCTTTGCCTGAGGGTGAGAGTGAGATGGATGGCACTTTGGTGTCTCTGCTATAGACACCGTGCCTTAGGAGTCTCCCTGGAGTGCTGCTGGAGTCACTTCATATTTCATAATTCCTTGCTGACAATTAAGTCAATTTGCTGGTGCAGGCATGATGGAGCTAAGCTAGGACACGTTTCTTTTTTAGCCAAGATACGGAGTGAAAAGCTCACTCTTTTGCTTTGATTAAATTGAAAACTGAAGTATATCGTTACCGCTCCCTGGCTTGAAATGTGAATCCGATTTATCGGTGGCATTGTCATCCTCTCTGGACTTCTTGCTCATGAATTTTTTTCTTTTATTTATTTATTTTTGTTGTTGTTGTTGTTGTTTTTGTTTAACGAGGGGAAGACTCAAGGCAGGCGTACCTTGATATTTAGTGCTGAAGGTGGTAAAGCATCACTCCTCAGTAAAAAAAGATGCAGCTGTGAGCTGGGGCCTCTGGAACTCCATTGGGCTTGGACTTGTTTGTGGCAGTGAGGGAAGAGCATAGTTTCATGATCCAGGGCTTTAGGAAAAGGGCATAGGCACTTTGGATCTGTGCAAACTGAGTAGTCTCTCTCTTCCCCAGTGTGGTCTCCTGAATGAAGGGATTTTTCTTTAAATTCCTTGGCCAAATGCAACATTCCTCCTGCTAGAAATACTGCTTTGATTTTTAAAACTTTTTTTATTTTTTTTTTTTTACCTCTGTTAAACAACATTATCTTACATAGTCTTGCTAAATATATAATTTAGCAATTATAGTTGTTCTGCCTTGGGTCTAATTTTTCTCCAGTCCTGGCATGAGCACAGTGCTGCAAATGTGGACTTAGTCTGGTGAGATGGAGAATGATTTCATGTCAGAAGTGGAATTTTTGGGTGCTTTTTGGTTGTGGTGAAATCAGTTAAAGGATTGGCTTAACTTTTTTGCTTGGGGTTATGCTGTTTAGACATGGGCTCTGTCTAGATGATGTTTACACACTTCAAGCATAATATTTAATTTTCAGAATCTGTACTGCAGCATATAGTATGTGTGTATCTTCGCACTCTTTGTATTTTGCTTTTAAAAAAAATTTAAAAAATTAGCTGCCGTCTTAACTGTTTCTTCCAGACAAGCTAAGAAAATAGTCTGAACCATCAGTAGTCTGTGTGGCGTTGTGCAAATACAGAAGATAAATCCTATCTAATTAGTGAGACTGAAGAGTTTTAAATTACGATCCTGAATTTTGATCCCTTGTCAGTGCATATAATGAATCTATGAATTAGGTGAGAAAGAAAATGTGCATATGAACTGGAAATAAAATCAGTTGCTGAACAGCCCCAGGCTTTTAATTCAATTTTGGTACAAACTGGTCCAAGTAACCTAGAGGGCTGGCTCTTAGCAATATTGAGGTAAATGTATAAATACAACTTCAGTGGTGCACAGGTGAAAGGACTGTTTTTATATTCCAGAAGTTTCTTTCAATCATATCTTCTTTTAAATGCTTTTTTCTTTTTCTGTACAGTGTCATAATTGAATTGCCTGCCATGTAACATGCGTGCTTGTGTGAGGATAGCTGATGGGAGAAGGGAATGGCAAGAAAGCTGTTTGAAGAGATTGTTTATGGGTTGTTATTACTGTTCTTTTATACCAGTGCAACTGATGGCCCATGTTTTTATTTCTTAACAGCCTGCTGAGAGAAGGTGTTAAATGCTATTTGTTAATGGATGTAGGATTTCTATTCTCAACTTATATAAAGTATTTCATCATAAAGATGGGAAATCCACATCTGGTGCTTCCAAAGCATCTTTCTTCCTCCTTTGTCCAAAATATTTCCTTTTCAGAGTGCATGGATGACTCTTTTTGGTACCAACACATTATGCTTCTGAAGCTTAATACCTACATCATATAATAGCTTGCAAGTTTAATGAAAATGCTGATTTTAAATAAGGCACTTATGTCACTCAAAAGATTTGAGTTTAAGCGTTGAACCTGGAAAAAGCTGCACAAGTTCTTAAATTTAGTGCAGGCGTAGTCACGTTCACTTGGGAAGAATTGTTCATACATAATTTAAGGACATATAAAAGTCTTGAAAAATGATGTGTTAACGGACTATTTCTCATTGAAGTTTTTTTTCCCCCCCAGTATTTAATAAAAAGGCACTAAGTTTTGTTCTCTTTAAAGCTGCTCTCTAATCATGTAGTTCATTATTTCAGCTTCAAAGTGTAGTCTGTACAGAGAGGCAATGAGGTGTATCCACATCTAGAAATTAAGCAATAATCATGTAGTTTAGTGTTTCAACAGGCTTTGTTCATTAGTAGGTACAATGATCCATTGTAAGTACTTGCTGTACTCATGATGTTCTTAACAGTCTGAAACTTAAACTCTCCAGAATGATTTTTTGGAATATATATTCTTGACGGAAGTGGTAGTACCATGGGTACCAAATGTGTCTTGTGTGATGGTAATCGTTCTGCAAAGTCATTATGAGAAGAATGTCAGACATTGTGTGTTGGTGTAGTGTGTATGTGTGCATATGTCTGTGGCTTTGGATTAACCAATAATTCACGCTTGCAATAAGAACAACAACTGTAGATGTGGCAGAATGATTGGAAAAGCTTCTTTAATTTAAGCACTTTTGAACAAATTGAAGCAAGATAAGGAGAAGCAAAGGCACACTGGGAAACAGAGAGAAACACTGGGAAAAACAGAGAAAGGAGAGAATTAAAACTGACGTGCCGCAAATGAGTGGGAGAAGGAAGTTGGCACTGAAATGCAAGAGGGCACATGGGGTTTGAATTATTGAGGCTTATTTTGTCACTGAGTCCATGGGGTCACTAAGACAACACTTCCAGATTGTGAAGATTGGTCAATTAAACCATAGGATGTGAGAAAAAAGTATGCTTTTAATTTGAGAAGATGAAGGAATGATGGGCTAAATGTGTGAGTGGGAAAGGGCCGCTTGACCAAGGTGCTGTGAGTTGGGGCTGTAGTTATATGGCAGTTTGGAAGCTTCTCAGCAATTGAAATGAGTAATACTTTACCCTGAATGAGAGGGGTCTGTCTGTGCTTGAACAATTCCTCTAGGACCTGCGAAGCCAGGGCCGTCCTGGGCAAGTGCATGAAAATGTGGAAGTTGGCCATGTTGAATTTCTTTTATAATTTCTTTCTGGATTTCTTTCACTTTTCCAACCTTGGTGAAGCAATTTGCTTTGGGACTGTATATAAATAATTTTTCTTGATAGTGTAGTATAAGGTAACTGTAAAATGCTTACAGGGGGTGGGGAGGGAGAGATGTCCATGTTTTTAGTTATTTTTGGTATTGCAAGTGGACTGTTTGTTGCAGTAGCTGAACCACCTGTTGAAAAGCTGCTGATTTTCAGTTACATTTTACAGTGCAGACTGGATGTGTAGCCTAGAAACTGCAAGAATAAGCCATGGTGTGCAATGATCCATGGAGTGCGATGGTTTGTGAGGAGGAGTGTCCTGGTGCAGTGCTGCTGGAGCTGGGGTGCTGCTGTGGCATCTGCACACAGGTCCCGCACTGTTGTTTGCTGCACATCGGTTCTCAGCCAGTAAGACAAAGTACAAAGCCATAGCTCATCAATGATTAATTATCAATGTTTAAATCGGCCTCAAAGAAATGGCAAACTGCATAATAACCACAGTTGCCTTCACAGGGCAAGAGGGGAAAATGGTTGGTGGTCCCAGATCAACACTGCTCTATCCTTTGCCTCTTAGCAAGCATCAAGTGTTTTATAAATGGAGGCAGAGTTCAAGTCATTGTTCTTTAGTTTTTTCAGGGCGTTCAACATTGAATTTATTTAGTTTTTACTGTGGAGACTTCGGGTCACTAGAGTGTGCTGCAGTCCCAGCCCTGGGCTGGTGTGAGCTCGCCCCAGTGCTTTCCCTGCCACTGGGCGACCGGGAATTTTTCATCACGTTGCTTTGCTGTCGCCTGGACAACTGAAGTGAATTACCCTGCTATTTTCTTTGTGTTGCACCCTGATTCCCTGGCAGTGAATGACCTGGTGGCTCGTTAGCTTGGTACCTGGGTGCCCCGGGAGAGCATCTTGTTGTTAAGCATTGTATTGTCCCTATGGCCGCCTTTATTTTGCTGACTGAGGAGCCCATGAGAGGTTGCCACACTGATGGCTTATAAAGAGTTAGTATCAACAGCATTTAATTAAACCATTTATAGGTGCTGGGTAGTAATGTTTATGGAGTTCAGCTTTGGAGCTTTGTAGTGGTGAATGTGGGGAAGAAAATGCAGACCTCCTGCATAGGGCTGTGTATGGAAGAAAGCACATGGTGTATTCCGAGTTTGGGAATGTGTTAGTTTACTTTACCAGAAAGTCTTAGTTCAGTCTTTTTAGAATAAATGTGGTCTGTTTTCTATGTTCCTGCAAGTTATTCTTTGATAGAGAGGCACAAATTGAAAGTTGTAAATTTTTTTTGACATTCAGTGTTTTTTTGCTTGCTCAGGAAAATTTTGTACAGTTGAATTCCTTTCATATTTTTGGTGAAGGCTTAGGCAGTCTGGATGTCTAGCTTGAGGACAAATCCAAAACTGTAGAAATGTAATTAAAAGGTTTTTTATTACTTCTGCTGTCCTGTCTTATTTTAATTAAGTTCATCCTCTGATGAAAATTGCGCTCCGAATTACAGTGGGAAATCCATAATGTTGTCTCTTCTTCTTGGATGAAGATCATGGTTGACAATTCTCCTCGCAGGCACACTCTGAATTTCTGCCGTGAGAAGAGAAGCTCAGCCATGCAGGGAGCAGCTTTCATAGGGACAGGGCTAAAGTTGTGAGGCTTCATACAGAAGCAAGGGACAGTTGCCTTCCATCTGAAGTATGAGATTACCTGTGTTCCATGTAAATATGTATTTTTCAAGTTGTAATTTTCCAAAACCAAAGCCTGTTAATAAAAAACCCCATTATGTGTACATATCTATACATGTGCATAGTGCAACGAGTCAAACAAATGGTGAACTTGTTACTTAAAACTCTGCTGGAAGGCAAATGAATGCAAGGGCAGAGCCCACCTGAGCACCCCTGATACACAGCAGAATTATACCCACAGTTATGAGCATCAGGCTCATGTCTAAGCCCCCTCTATCATTTCCCTCACAGCTCCATGTGCTGTTCCATGCTCCTGGATTAATCTCATGACTCGTTCTGTGAAGCAGACAGGCTATTTTGTGCAATTCAACAGAAAACTCTGGGAAACATGAGTGTGGATTAGGATAGTTAGGGAAAAATACTCTGCCCTTTCCTGTTCTCCTTGATAACTTTGACTTTATGCAAAAATAGGTTATCTAGCTATTTTCTCTGTTGATTATGTGGGTTACGTGGCCAGATCAGAGAGGCTGAATCTTTAAGTGCTGTTAGTGTTTTATAGCAACATGATAACATTATTTAATCTGGAAATAGTTATGGCTGCTAATATGTCTGGAATTTGTGCCAGATGGTCATTTTCTTGTCTAGAATGATACAAGCTAAACCTGAAACAGACCAAACCCCAACCATACAAACAGGTCTAGCAGCTTCACTGTGCGTACACTGCACAGAGCTGTTGTGTCCGGTGTCTTTAATTGAATGTGATGAATATAGGTTTGGCGTAGCAACTTCTGAAAAATAAAAATTCTCTTTACAGGCCAGTGAGACATGGAAGCTTCTTGTAAATTTTTGTTTCACTAATAAGAGAAATATTTTTTTTATTATTTTTGAGCTATAAGTTAAGGCTGTAAATTTCCTTGGAAAGCTAGCAACTGGAACATGCCTGTGAAGAGATTAAAGTAATTATACTGCAATGCTCCACTAGGAACAGAGAGCAGTCTGGGATAAAATTATTTGGAGAGATGCCAAAGCCAAGTTTGGTTCCGTTTTAAGCTAAAACTAATTAAAGTTGTCAGGTCTTACAGTGGTCAAAGGTTGCTTAGCTGCTACTTGAAATAAATGAATCTTTTCCTCAGTCAGTAACGCTAACAGCTACGTGTTTGCAGCTGTCTCACAACAAAAAAATCTCCTAAGAACCTTCTAGTTCTTGTTTCCCTTTGTGCATGTCTATTTTAGCATGTCAAATAGTATATCCTGGCCACAATATGGAGTTTTGAGTCTTTTTGTCTGTCTGCTTTCCCCTTTGTGATTGAATTTCACTTGTGAGGAGGAATTCTTATGGAAGAAACTTCCTTGGGAAGCTGCTTTAACTCCTTCTGATTCAGGAAAGCTGCTTTGTGTCTGTATATGCTGTATATTTAAAATAGCCGTACAAGACTCATGAGAGCAAATATGGGTTCTTTAGAATGTAAAGTCTGATAGAATATTAGATTTCCTAAAATATTACCCACAGGGAGCCTACTTCATCAAGAGCATGTAGTGACAGCACAAGGTGGAATGGATTTAAACTGGAAGAGAGTAGGTTTAGATTAGTTATTAGGAGAAAGTTCTTTGCTGTGAGGGTGCCCAGAGAAGTAGTGGATGCCTCATCCCTGGAAGTGTTCAAGGCCAGACTGGATGGGGCTCTGAGCAACCTGGTCTAATGGAAGGTGTCCCTGCCCACAGCAAGGGATTGGAAATAAATTATCATTAAGGTCCTTTGAAATGCAAACCATTCTATGATTCTATAACTAAATTTTTCAAATGTCTTGTGCCAGATACAGTTGATCTCAAAATCTGTTGAATGAGGAGTTGTTGATCATGAAGATAGGCATGTTTCAAATAAACACTGACATCAAAATATTCAAATCAAATCAAAATATTCTCATGGCATTTTGAAGAAAGGGGAGGTTATACTTCCGGTCAGTAGTATATGTTTGTGATAATCTGTATAAGGAATAACACTATATATAACAAGGATACATTATCCATATGTTCCTAAAAATCAGAAGTTATTTAAAACAATGGAGTTGGAGATTGTTCTTTTGTTTTTTTGATGCGGTCTTAGGTGTATTACTCAAGGTTTGATCTTGGCACGTTAAAACTGAATTTCTGCAATCTTGCATTTTGCAGTTTGTAGGTGGAAAGTTTGCAAATGTGTTTTGATATTTTACATACTCAGTTCTGGTTGCCTGACACAAATTTGGAAACTGCTTCACTTATGCACCTGTGCATATGTGCAAGTACACATGTGTTAAAAAACATAGCCAAGCAGGCCGTTCTTTCGTGCTTTTCTTATGGATGAGTGGTAAAACTTAGGCACTGTTTGCCTTTTTTTTTTTAATCACAGTAGGGCTCAGGAGTGGTGCTGGGCCAGATTGCGGGGTGGAAGTGGTAGTTTTGCCTGTCTAGAAATAAATTTCTTTGCATTGCTCATTAGTCCAACTGTTTCCCCTCCAAAAACAACAACAACAGCAACAAAATGTTGATANCTTTGAAGTGGTACTTCTATGTATAGTACCATGCATGTGTATATGTATTTTACTACTGATATCCTTTTTGTGTGAATGTAATTAGGAGAACTGAGGAGATGAGCTTAAAAGTATGAGTTGGGATTGGATGTCTGTTGACTTTCTGTGGTTTTGGGTGTCTCAACCCTGATATTTCCCAAAAGGTATTGAGTTAAATTGATCTAGAGTATTAGTCTTAGGAAGTAAAAAAGCTTATTGGAGATTGCAGGCTGCAAAGAGGCACTTTTATAGCAACTATGTTG
>WEIT01021215.1:34692-67462 GCA_013389985.1 Dryoscopus gambensis
AAGCCTCCATGGGTGAAGGAGTGGGGACGGAGGAGGATTATTTTGGGAAGTATATGGGAAACACAGTGACTTATTTCTTTGAGACTTGAAGTATTCCTGAATACAGCATGGAATTAAACCTAGATTTAAGTCTTGTTTGTGCTTACCTAGTTGCCAGCTGGTTCCCCTCTCTCTGCATCTGTGAATGCATTATGTACTGTGTGCCATAATCTCTGGGAATTTAGGACTTGATTTGTAGTTATTTTTGATAGAATTCTTGATTCCTCCTTTTGTGCCTAAAGATCTTTATATTTTGTGTGCTTATTGTAAGTGTAGCACTTGATTTTAAAGCATGAAACTAGTTCAAATATGGGGAATCTGCAGCAAGTCCCTGTATATTTCTCCTTGCGTTAGAAGTTGAGAAGAATCTGTATGCAACTCTCACTACTTTTGAAAAAGGTCTTTGGATGCATTATGGGTGAAACTAGAGACAAAGTGCTTTTTAAAAAGTTTATCTTGCATAGTCACGCTATGTATGAATGTACAATCTATACTTCTTACAGTGACTAGCCTGGTGTCCACCTTTTGTGCTTGTGGCTTTCCTCCACAGTTCAATAATCTTCTTTATTATTCATATATGAAATGATGAATGATTGCTTTGTAAAACTTCACCAATATGGTGTTGGAAAGTATAGAAAGCAACGTAGGCTTGCCATTTGTCGTGAGCTGGGTTTCACAGAGACCTGCTCTTGCCTGACGTGGTACTCGCCAAAGCTGCCCTTCCATATGGGCTGTCTGCAGGAAACCAGTATTCTTGCACATTCATGGGCTTACTTCCATGGGTGTTGTACATGCATTTTACTTTACCATTCCATATCAGAAAACTCTGTATCACAAGAACTAACATACTTTCAATAACATTTTGAAATAATCTACATCAGTGCTTGTTTTTCTTAAAGGTTAGAATATATTTTTATAACCTGGACAGTTACTACTGGAACACTAAGCTGAGGTCTCTGATTTTGGCTATTAATACTACACCCTTCAGCTGTTCTGTCTGCATCTTTATAGTTATGCAACTTTATTTTCGGTTTAATCTTTTCATTATATAAGCTTTTGTCATTTTTAAGAACAGATTATGAAAGCACAGGTCTGAAGAAACTAGTCTTGGGTGCTTCAGGAAAAAACTGAACATAAGGGCAGAAGTATGGCAAAATCTTTATTAATGATTTAAGAAAGAAAAAATGATTGGAAGGGAGAAAACCGGGAATGGTTTCAACCACCTGAGCATTGCTTTTTGGCTATTGCCAGTAGTGTCTTTGTGCTGGACCGTAACCTCCTGCTTTACCTTTATCTATGTTTTATGTTACATTTGCCCAAAACCTAAACTGTATTCTCAGTGTTTTGATAACTGAGAATGTGACAGAATGTTATTAAAAAGTACAGATCTTGGAAGTCTACGAAGTAATTAAAATACATAAACCACCAGTAAGAAGCACATAGCAGACAAGTGGTTGAATTAAACGAGTATCTCATTAAATACATAACCTTAGCAGCCAATGTACTGACATGGAGGCTGTATTACAACTCCTACCAACACTGTTTTAATGATGGTAAGAGTTGAAGTACAGTTTTAGAGACTACATTTAAAAAACAAAAAAAAGCTTGGTGGGTTTTAGGTTTGATCTCATCCTCCCTTCCCCGTTCACATGGATTTTGTTCTTCCAACTGGTTTTCTGCAAACTCTTAATGTGGGCTTAAGGATGGAGTCAGTACCTATCCCTTTTTTTTTTAATTTTAAAAAATTAAAATGAAAGTAGGTTTGCCACATGAGTTTCAGTAAATATGGTCAAGGCTCAAATCATGTTTNGTGTAGCTGAGAAAGTGGTTCTTACAGGTTTTTAAGGACTGATGGACTTTGATTTAACATCATCCCTATCATCTGCTTTCTGTTAGCTGGTGAAATTTGGATTCAGGCAATTGGCAGAGTGAGTTCTAAGGAGAGTATACACTGAGGCTTTTCTGCCCTTATATCCCCCCGGTTATAGTACCTGCATTCTGATGTGCTGGTAAATGGAACGTTTTCTGGTTTTACCATGAGAAGCCATGAGATTCATTTAGTTTCAGCTGCTAGCAAGTGTTATTTTAGGGCTTATTTTTGTTTTGGGCTTTGCACAGCAGCATTGCCAGTTCAAAGATGTCCATATTTCTGTTTTTGCTAAGATCGGTCAGACTGTATCTGATAGATGAATCTCTTGCTGTGACAGCACGTACAGGATCACAGCTGCTCCCTGCCTCGCTGGCAATGGACGTGCACAGAGAGCTGGGTTGTACCTACTTGCAGTAGGAGAAATGGGCTTTGTTGCTAATTCTTCAGTTAAATGGTAGAATAAATATTTGAATGGTATTAGAGCCATTAACTGTATATATATAGTTATGGTAATAAGGACACCTGAGAAAATGCAAGCCTAATCTAAATTTTTAAGAGACATGTTTTGATGGAGCATTATTTCTTTCTTACCTCTGCAGCTTAGCTTACCCCAAAGGAAAACAAGTTTGCTCAGTGTACCCCCTGCCTCCTCCAGTCCCCTGTCTTTCCAGCCTTGCAGACTTCTTTGGGTATCCATGTCGGGCTGCATTGTGGTTTTGATCAATCTTGTGCCAGACTTCAGGACAGATGTCACACTCATTTTTATGTATCTAACTTTCATCATGAGGGGAAAGAAGAGCAAGAGTAAAGGAGAAGATTGTATCTATCCTGATGTTAATTCGTGTGCTTTAACTTCCTCACCTTTCTTTTTTTCTTTCAATCACTTGATTAAAAAAAATAAAAATCTAAAGTAGTACTGCAGGTTTTCATGAAGTCCCTAATAACCTTTTTTTTGGTGGTGGTGGTAGCTTTAGCTCAGCAGAATTCCTTGGAATGATTCCTTGGTGTTGTTGAATGTCATAATTAATGGGATTTCTCTGGAAATATGACAGGTAGCCAGGGCTTTGGAAGCAGAAATCCTTTGTAGGGAAGAAGTTAATGAGACAGACAAGGAGAAATGTAGTCGCAAAAGCATGCACGGAAATTCTTCAGAATTTTTCTTGTGCTGGGGCAGCTTTCTGCTTCCCTTCCACTGCAGGCTGCTGCACTAAAACAAGGGAAAAATAATTTTTAAACTTCAGCTTTCCTTGTCTTTCTGCCTCTTTTTAGGAAAAGCAGGGGCTGGGTTTGGTTACTTACTTGGGAGAGGGACTGCTCAAAATTTGTTTTCTGTCTAATCAATCCAGTTTCATGAAACCAGAGATATTTTGGTGGAATGATAATATTGAAGACTTTTCGTTTTCTTAAAAGTTTCATGTGACTTAATTAGAAATGTGTATTTCCAAATGAGAGCAAGATTTGTGAGTATATGTGCTTGGGCTTCTCTTAGTCATATTTTTTCAAATTCAGCCTTCTTGGTGCTTTTGGAAGAAAACAACAGAAATGTCTGAATAATTTAAAGCCATATTTAAAGCAATATGTTATGACAATTTACTTTTGAAAATTTCTGTGGCAAGGTAAGATCATTCTCTTAGAACTGTAATGCAGGAGTTCAGTAGGATATCAAGATACATCTACAGTGTATGGTAGCAGAAAGGTAGCACTGGGTATTGTGTTAGTTATGGCACTATTAAAAGTTACAGAAATATTTCCTGTTCTTTCTGATGGAAATTATTTTTCCTTGACTCACAACAGGAATGTTCAGCTAGTCACTGAAATACCATTGCCAGATATTTTGAATACATTGTTTTCCTTGAGAAGGAAAAATTATCAACAAATTCAAACGTGTATTCGGTTATGCCATATGTACAAGTAAGAAATTTGAATATTCATAAATAGTTTTCCTTGGATTGCTAATGAAGTTGACAGGCAAGAAAACAAACGGTATGCATTTATATTCATTAAACTCATTATTGAACTGAAGAATTATTGAAAACTGACTTCTTGAATCTTATCTTTATATCAGACTCTTCTTATTTGCTTTTAATTCCCTGTAACTTTTTTTTATCCTCAGCCTTTTAAAGCGTACATGATCTGAATCCAGACATGTGGGATTTGAGTTACGCCGAATCTGTTCTTCTAGTGTTCTCTGTGCTTTTGGCCATATGGGCATCTTTGTTTTTCTTTTGTGAGCTTCCTTAAAAGCCTTATAGCTTACAGTTACCAGGAACAATTGCTTTTTCCTTCATTTTTATTTTTTCCACTTTTATAAAGATATTAAAATCCAGGCAAAGGAAGCAAAAGAAGGGCTATTCATGTGAAGCATGGATGTTGTTACTGGCACCTGGGTCAGGGCAGCTCCCAGTATCAATCCAGGATGGGGGATGAAGAGACTGGGAGCAGTCCTGCCGAGAAGAACTTGGGAGTGCTAGTGGAGGAGAGGCTGGACATGAGCCAAAGAGGAGGGCCACCAAGTTGATCAGAGAGATGGAGCTCCTCTGCTGTGAGGAAAGGCTGAGAGAATTGGGATTGTTCAGCCTGGAAAAGAGGCGGCTTTGAGGTGACATAACTGCAGCTTTCCAGTACCTGAAGGGAGCCTACAAGAATAATGGGGGGAGACTATTTACAAGGGTATGACATGACAAGGGGCAATGGATCCAAACTGCCAGCAGGCAAGTTTAGATTACCTGTCAGGAGGAAGTGCTTTCCTGTGAGACTGATGAGGCACTGGCACAGGTTGCCCAGAGAGGCTGTGGGTGCCTCATCCCTGGCACTTTTCAAGGACAGGTTGGATGAGGCTTGGAGCAACCTGGTCTAGGAGGTGTCCCTGCCCACGGTAGGGGGTTGGAATGATCCCTTCCAACCCAAGTAATTCTATGATTTTATCCCAACACAATAAGAAAAGTATCTGTTGGCATTTCAAACACAAATACTTGGGTATAGTGGCATTTTATTGAGCTTGCTTGATAGCTCTGTACAGACCAAGTTTTTTTCTCATTTGTACATCTAGAGGTTTTTCCTTGGTCTCTTTTCCTTGCTACACAAGTGATAAGTTTTTAAACAGCCAACATTATTTTGGAATGTAAGTACAAAGGATAAAACTCCTCTAAGACCGAATTTAGGGTTGAGATTCCAGTGTAATGAAGAGAGATGGGAGTAGAGGTAGAGCTTGGTCTTTTTTAATGACATTAATTTTTCTTGTAGCTGCTTTGTGCTTAAGCATTTTAGCTTGATTAAAAGGAAGCTAAAGGCACTCCTTTATTCTCCTTGAAATTTCCTATTGGGCTGCTGGAAAGCTTCTGTTAACTAACATTTGCTTAGCTGATAACAGCAAAACTGTGGCTTTCAGGTGTGTGTCAGCAAGCTGGAAGCTGAGACTCGTGCCTGGTGGGCTGCGTCAGTAGTGAGCCTCAGGGTGAGGTTCCCTGTTGCCTTGGCAGTGACAAATTTCCCTCTGTCAGCTTCTATTTTGCCCTTTATTTCTTAGCTGTTTCATACAAGTAACCAAATTCTTTAGAAAGACCTGTGTTTTGAATTCCCAAGTGTTTGGAAATCATAGTGATATTTATATTCCTAAAATATGCAGTTGTCTGGGTGACAGCCTGGAGAGGCATTCCCTGGATGAGAGGAGGAGGGTGAAGGTGTAGGGGCAACAAAGGCAGAGTGCACATCCATTCATTCCTGGGGAGCAGGAGAAGGTGCCTGGAAAAAATATGGTTTGGAAATTGGAATAAATTTGAGAGAACTGAAAAATTTCAGTTGGATGATAGAGAAGACTTTGGAGCTGTCTCCTGTGGAAAATAGTCACAGCAGCTGAACTCCCTAATGTGAAAGCAAATGCGCTGCTTGCACCAGCTCCAAGATGAGGGATGGCCTGGCTTTGCACAGCTTGTGCCTCTAAAGCAGCCAGGAAGCCTGAGAGCATTTGCATTTTCTGCCTTGAATACCAGTTTTTTCAACACACATTTATAATTTTAAAGTGTGTAATAGTAATGGAGTCAAAACCGCTTCATGGAATGAAATTTGCAATGAAATGCTGCTAAGGAAGGCAATTCAAGTGCAAGACTTAGGTTCATTCACCAAATAATGTGTTACAGAATTGAGCTCTCTCTGGGTTCAGCAGATGAGATGCCCACGAGCCAGGTCTTCATAAAGCTTAATGGCAGGGAAGTTTTGTGCATCGTAAACAGGAGCAGTATCCCTTTTCAGGGAACTTGCCAGGCTTCTTAGAATTTGCCAGGTTCCTAAATGAGTCTTGAAACAGGACAGTGCTGAAGGTAGATTTATAGGGGTAGGTTTATAATGAACTGATAGTTTAATTAATGTAGCATCTTAACTACTTGTCTCCAATTTAATTTTTTCCAGATGTTAAGTTTTAATGAAAGTCTCTTCAGAGACTCATGAGGAAGGTAACATCTGGGGAGAGCATTTAGGGCAAGCTGGCATGGAAGTAAAACAGTATTCCTGTAGATATTACCTTACATGTCAACACAAGACAATCCTGAGATTTGGAGCAGTTTTACGTATTTTTACATTTATATATACACACACACATACTCTCGGTCAGCTTGGCCTAAATACAGGTAATGTTGCTCCCATGTTCCACTTCTCAATCCTTGTGTTGACTCTGTTCAGAGGGAAGACTGAGCTAAAGACTGCTTTTCAATATCTTAGCAAGCTTTTGCTTCTATAGTACACTATAGGAATTACAGGGCAAGTAATCTACATTTTCTATCCATATGCAAATACTTTAAAAAATCAGTATTATTAAAAAAGCAGTGTTATCAGTCTTAGATGTTCTAGTTGCTGTTTATTCAGTTTGTGTGCCAAAGTGATTTTATTTCCAAATATTTCACGTTTTACGAGCATACGTATTAGGACTTCTAAATGGTAGTGCCCAAACCCAAAGAGTAGAAGGAAATGCTTTCCTGAGGTCCGGTCCCAATGGGACTTGGAGATATGTTTAAAGGGTTAATTAAAAGAAAAAAAAAATCCCCAAAAGCTTTATGTTAAAACACATTTGTCCATATGTTTTAGATAAGCTATCTATATTTTTGTAGAAAACTGATATTAAATGGAAATTCAAGCCTTGGGAGCTCTCTTAACAAAAGACACTTGTGGTCAGAGCTCTGAGGTCCCAGGACAGATCCATTACTGTAATTCCACAGCGTGAGCTTTAAACGTATCTGGAGATTTTAATGGATCACATGGGAAGTAAATCTCTTTGTACCTGCCTTAAGCCATATGTTACTGATACAAGATGTTGAGCTGCCTATCTCTTTCACTTGGACGCAGCTGTGCGCTTCCATAAGGGCTGGGTTTTGAACTGTAAAGGGAAGTTTCAGATTCCATTCTTCTCCTCTGTTACAGGAAATCTCATGCTTTCTAAGTTCAATTGTGTAATTTTATAGATTTTTCCAGAAAATGTAGGTTTTTGATACATTTCTAAATCTAATGAAGCTTTTAAAAATGTTTTACGACTTTTAATGTAGTCCCTTCATTCTTCTGTTCTTCTCTGCATTTCCTGTTGTTGATCAAGTTTCTTTGTTCTTGCTATTTAAACGGCATGTACAAAACCTATTTGCACTGAATTGATATTGCTGAATATCGATGCAATGCAAAATTAAACATTAGATTTAAATAATGGACTTGTTTTTCTTACTCCTTGTTTATTATTTTCTAATATAAGTGTAATCAGTGACTATTGTAAACAATTCATATAACTGGGAAACAAATAAAACAGGATTGAAATTTTATGCCTGATAGGACACACAAACTGTTAATGTCTAAGGTGCAATTTATTTGTAATAAACTAACAATTCCCATTTGCAACTCTAACCACTTTTCTGAAGGCTGCTTGTTTTATTTGTTTTTCAGAAGTCATAGTAGTTACTTCACAGTTCTTTTAGGGACACTTTATATCACTGGTTGAACTCCTCACCCTGGAAATCTGAGACTGATGTTCTCCCTCAATAACCAGGACCTTTTTTGCTGCAATTTCTGGAAAAAAAATTCATAATTCAGTAAATCATCTATAGCAAAGGGAGGCTTCTTTCATCCAAAGTATCTTGGTAGTAATTGTAAACCCAGGCTTTCTCTCTTACATGTAAGTGGCATGGGACTTAAGGCAGTTAGTTACCACTCTTTTAATGCTCATTTTTTTTTCAGTGTCAGAGGAAGAATATATTTAAAAATGGAAAATGTAGGTGAGGGGGAGGTGCTTAGAAATCTGCTCCTCACACTGCTGCCATAGTAGGCAGCTCCTTTCTCAAAAGTATATTTTAAATAGCAGAGAGGAAGAACCTCTGTAGAAAAAAATTGTTAGTAGTAGGAGAGTAGTGTGATGACAGCAGAGAGTAATTATTTATTGTAATTTCTGTTTGTAAGGAGTAGCTGGTTTTGAGAAGATACAAGTGAATGAGGGGGAAAAGCCTCCACAGACAGTGTTGGGGTGGCGGTGGGTGTAGGATGAAGTGAAATGGCTAAGGGGGAAATTAGCAGAACTGAGGGGGGCAGATAAAGTATGAATGTTGGTGTGGAGGTTTTGAGGAGAAAATAAGTTGATGATGTTTACTTGACTCTTCAAAATAGGTTTATTCCAGGCAAAGATGTAAAAACCCATTTTCAGTATGACTTCTGTTTCAGGGAATAATGACTAGAAGCTTAAATTTCTGTGGAAATCTTATTTTCTTTTAGCATTAAGCAATATGAAGCTTATCCTTTCAAAAAGAAAATTAATGCTGTTATTGCTCATTTCAGCAAGATGCAAATTATATATGTAGTATTGTCAATAAAGTTTATACAAGATGCTCTGTATTCATTGTCTTAGGTTTAATGAGCTGGGCTAATTATACCATGCCGTAACTACCAAGTAACAACCAAATTGATTTTTTTCTTCTACAAGATGCTCTGGGCTTGTAGTTCTCAGATTTAATATACCCATGTAATTGCATAATGTTGCAGTTCAGCAAGTCATCAGGGAGTATTTGGATTGTTAGCAGCAGCATGAGAACATGTAGCTTCTTGTCCACTTTGTCCACACTTACAAGCCTGCCCTTGAGAATCACAGAATAATTTGGGTTGACAGGGACCCTAAAGATCATTTAGTTTCCACCCCCCATCCGTGGGCAGGGCTTGACTCTGACTTCTGAGGAAAAGCCTTGTTATCTTAAACACAGGGTAGCTGAATTTCAGTTGTCTGTGTGTGGAAAAGAAACCTTTCTCACTTTCACATTTTCATTTACTCTTTTATTTAAGTGAGCCAAAGGCATGATGTTTTTGTAATAATGTCTATCTTGTGGTGGTGTTCCCAGGTAAGCCAGGTAGACTTGCCTTCTATAAGCAGATATGGAAGGGTCAGAGTAGGGCTCAGCCTCATAAACTGACCTAAGTCTTTTTAATTTTGGAGCTCGGATTAGGCTTAATGGTTTTGTCATATTTTCTGTTACCTTTCTTTAAGCAGGAAGTAAAAAAACCCAAATATGTTGTAAAAGAACATCTTTATTTCCTCTTAAATGAAAGAATTCATGGAGCAGCTACTTCTATTTAAAATATCATAGAATCTATTATGCAGGAGGAAGAGCCACCAAATTAGTGGATTTAGAATCATAACTTGACCAGCAGTGGGTTCCTTTCAAATGCTGACCAATTAATACCAGTCTGAATTGTAAAACAAAGCAAAAATGGCTTCCTTTTTCATATTTTGTGTGAAGTGTTTTAGGTTTAAGTTTTTCAGCTTGCTGTATTACTTCTTGAATGAGGTAAAACTGTTAAGCTATAGGGCAAGTTGGCCATTATACTTGTCTTTTTAATAGCTGAAGAAGGTTTGCTTTTACCAACAGTATAATTTGTTTGGGTTTTTTCCCTCCACTTTCTTGAAGAGTCAGCAGAATATAATACTCTTCAGATACTCTTCAAATAGGTACCTGGTATTTCACATCATTAGAACTAATGCTGCTGTTGCCATAATGTTACAAAAATGCCTCCAATGCATCTGGTTTCCTGGGACTGAATTTCAGATGTTAATTTACAGTCTACCATCTGCTTGGTTTTGGTGGCTGTGTCAAGCTGCAGGTCAAAATTATGATTTGTTTGCTGTCAGGAGAATGGCAGCATTTGCAGCACTCAAATCTTATGCTGAACGCTTGTCTGTAATTGCAGCCTAATGTGTACTTGCCTTCCCTTGCTGGAGGGAATGCACACATAGCTTGGGTCTGCTGTAATTGTATGTGGCCCTTCTTGTGTGCTCCTTGGTTTCTGGAGTGCAGAACTGCCAGGCTGCATTGCTCTGCATTTGCTGCTTTCTGAGCCTGTGGAGCGGGTACGGCAGTGCCGGGAAGCAGACGGTGACCTTCTCATCTTGCACAAGCGTTGCAACTCCTCCTTTCCGCAACGATCAAAAGCCGTTTGTGATTTTGATTCTACAATGGTAGTAAATGTTGTAATCTCAATCTTATGACTGTAGTAAATGTTAGGTTTATTGCTAGGTGAAAATACTTTCAGCTGTGGAATTATAAACTATACCTATGTGACAGCAAAAACTAAACTCCAGTCTCTCACTTTGAACCCTGGCTGAACAATGTGTGCTAACAAGTTTTTTTTCCTAACAACCTGTGTTTGAATTAATGTGGAATTTCTGACATGCAGCCTTACTTGGAAACTCATTACAGTTCCAATCATTATCTAACACTTCAAAAGATAACTACACTTAATTTCTTTTCAGACTTGGGTTGATAGTTGTATTTTTTCCACCAGAATTTGTCTTTTTTGTTGGTTTGGTTTTATTTTTTTTCATGATCAAATAAAAAGGTAGTGAAGAAAGGGGATGATTGATGCTTCTGTGCTGTTGTTTTTGCCCTGGGGACACTGTAGGAGTTCGTTTTGCTCCAAAAGTGATAAATCACAGAATCATGGAATGGTTTGGGTTGTGAGGGACTTTAAAGACCATCTTGTTCCCATCCCCTGCCATGGACAAGGACACCTTCCACTAGAGCAGGTGCCTAGAGCCCCATCCATCCTGGCCTGGGGTCAGGTCAGCAGACACACATGAGCAAAGCAGTGCATATGCACATGTAATGGGAGTAGTCAAAACTCCTTTAATTTAGCTTATGGGCAAGTCTTCCCTGTAATTTGTGATCCTTGCATTCCAAGAGTTCCTGTTATTGAAGTTCCTTAAAGCTGTAAAGCAGCAGCTGAGAATGCTCAGTGCTGACAGAAGAGTACCTGGGCTGTCCGCTGGCATTTTTACCTGGTATTGAGAACTGAGCTATACACTTTTTAAGAAGTAACTGACTTCACTTTTGCAAGATTTGCATTTCAGTGAATTTTATTTCTGAAATGTAATGTCATGCATTGAATTTTAAAAGTTTTGGCTTATAAACATCTCACAGAGGTAGTTACAATGACTTTATTTTTTCATTTAGATTCTAGTAACTTGCATTTATGACACATCTGTTATCAGGCATATCCCCTTAATCTTTCCTGGTCAGAAATATGTTGATATTTTAACTTGTCTTCCCTCTTAAATGAAAGTTGCTCTTGAGTCATTCTTTTGCAATGGACAGTAGTTGCACTCAGAAACCCTCTGTAGTAATCATTTGTTGGGTGCTTTTAACACATCTTTTTGCCATTGACTTAACCTAGTTGATGTATATTGGTGCTGTGAATGGCTGTGTAAAAATTCTATTAAAATGCTTCATGCTTAGTGCTACAATGCAAATTAAATAATTCAAGACAGTTTTTTGCATTTAAATTTTTAAAAGGGATAAAAGCAGCAGAGCAGTAACGTGAGTCTCTAATGTGTTTAGAGAATGAAAGATTGGGTTGCAATGACTTCTTGAAATGCAACAAAAAAACTTGCATCTTTGCTTTTATAACCCAAAACTTGGGTGAGTAAATGTTCAGAGCAGGGAAGCACTTACAGCAGTTTAATTAATGTTTACCTTTTTTCTTCTAGATAAGAAACTAAACCACTTTTTGATGCAGTTAAAATGGAAATATTTTTTCTGGAAAGGTTACAACATAGAGAAAATAGGACCTTGTGTTTCTTCTACAGATACACCTCCATCCTTCACCTTCAGCTGGCACCAATTGAGTCTGCTTGCTCTGCATATAGTGGTTTACCCAGATGTATATATGATGGTAATTGCCAGCCCTGACTTCATTGCTATTTCCAGTTTATTAAGAGCTAAAATTCACCTGTAAATCTCAACTACAATGGTTAGGATTAAATTGCAGCTGTCAGTTATAAGGCAGGAAAAAAATTGTCTCTGAGTTTTCAGATACCTATGTTAAACAAATGTATGGGCTTGCAAACTTGAGATGAATAAATTCTCCTTGTAACTTAAATTTTCCTGCAATATTGCACTGAGGTTTTTATTTTTCTCTCCTACCATGTGCTCACTGTATATCGCATTATGTGTAAGCAACACTTGTTTAAAGAACCGAAAACTTGCAAGTCCTGGAACTGGAAAAGATTATCCAAAGGAATGAGAAGTTTCAGGGAGTATTTTTCTCCTTTTTTCTGAACATAGCTCTTCAGTGCTGGATGGCTGCACTCTTTCGCTTGTTCAGGGGATTGGAGTGGGGATGGTGGTGGTGAGAAATTCAGGATGATGGAGAAGGTGGACAGGTGTCCTTGTCTCTGCTTCCCCTTGCTTCAGTTACTGTATTTTTTCTGCCAGTGGTGTGTGTGCATCGACAGGCCTGACATTGTAACCCTTCCCATACCTTGTCATGGCCAAGTTTTTGGTCTTGCAATCCCGCCCGGAGAAAATCTGTTGAAGTGAAAAAGGTATCTTTTCCCATGAATCTTTTGCAGTTTTCCCATACTGCCAAGTCACGGGCCATAGGAGAAAATGGGGTTTTAATTTTTAAAGGATGAGTTACCTCAGTCTGAAAGCAAAAATTCTCCGTTTCAAGTCTCTAACATCTTCTCTCAACTTCTATTTGGCCTGGCGTGGGCCTTTCTTTAAGGTCACAGGGTGCACAAGAATTTCTCATCCCCCCAAGTTTTTTGGATGGATTAATGGATTAAAGCCTTTCCTATGGCTTTGCAAGAAGCTTCGCACCAAAAAGCACAACAGCCCTCCTTTCCTGTTGCTACTTAGCTGCCTTCCCACGTGGTCTTATTCTTTTCCTTCTGTTTCTGGCCTTTAGGCCGCCATGTTCAGTTTTGTCCCATGTGACTTGACTTTTCTTTTCTCGCTGACTTGAAAGAAAAGGCGTCTTTGTTGGTTGCGGTGCGGTGTTTCTTCGGCTTTGGTTAGAGTTGTGCTGGATGGAAAGGTGTCCGTGCGGGGTCTCAGCGATCTCAGTTACACACTGCCTGCAGAGCGGGAACGGCTCCCCCCTGGGCGGGGAGGGTCGGCCCCGTGCCGCCCAGGGGCCGAGAGGAGGGCCTGGCCTGGGCCCGAGCCTGGGCCCTCTGACCATCCCTCACCCTTTGAGGCAGGAAACAAACGGGAATCTCCCGTGCTTGCACGGGCTTTTTATATGCAAAATGGCAAAAGCGATTGCCTCAAAAACCTGTCAATCAACTCAGGTTCAACCTATTACAGAAAGCTTGTGCAGTCTTTAATTAATCAACAATTAGGCATTTGTTCTAGCTATTCAAAGTACTTTTGAATAGGTTTTTTTTCCCTGCTCCTCCCTAACCTACTTTTGCTTGTTTCCAACAGCTGCCAAACACAGTGTAACAAAGCAAAAGACAAAACTCAGGCACAAGAAGTCAGATCTTGAACGTTATTGTTCGAAGCACTTTGCCGCGTGTGTGCCCATCACCAGTTTACATGGGATTTGGTACTGGATGTGAAATAGGAGTTTGTTAACCTCTTAGTTTGCATTTCGGTGCTTTAAATGACATTTTACTTAGTGTGGTAATTTTCACAGGTTGAACTCCAGTTTGTTAGAGTATTTTGTTTCTTAGATTTAATGAAACCAAGTTCTCTTCTTATATATCTTGTTATGCTGTAAAGTTAGTAAAGGATTTCCCTGGCTGGGCACAGGCAGAAGCTGATCTCAGGAGCTGCTGGGGTCTGTCAGTGGTGATTGTGGCACTTATAAAATGTACATGTATGGTGTATTTTTTGGCAAAACCCCCCTTTTTTGAGCATTCTTATGGCCTCAAAGGTGCCGCTACCAACCAAGGAATCATGGTAATAGTTCCCTTTGCTGAGCTTTTTTCAGATAGAATTCACATAAGGAAGGATACATCAGATATCTGATGTTTAAATTTTGTCTAAGGAATACTAATGAGTGTTTTTATTTCTTTAAAGAAGAAAAAGGGGAGGAGTGAAGAAAAAGTATTGGTGACTGGATCATATTTGTTATTAAAATGTTTGGTGTGTATATTAATAGAAGTAGAAAAGTAGTCATTGTTTGTGCATAAAAGCAGCTGGCACTGGTAGGTGCCAAAGAGAAGTTCCAGCAAATCCTATGGAACAAGAACAGTGGAAGAGAGAAAGGGTGATTCATAGCAGTGAAGAAGTTAAAATACCAAGAAAAAAGAAAGGCAACTCCCCCAAAACTGAGACAGGGATGTTCCATGGGATGCAGTGAAATACCTTAATGGTGTTCAGCTTCTACTGGGAACTCCGAGGGAATCCACTCAATGCCCATGCACAGGTGAGCGCAGTATTGGTCTCTGAAGGGGATAGGGCTATGGAGTAGTAAAAATTCTGTGCCCAAGCTGCTTGAGCTTTATGGACACAATGCCAAACACTTATTACAGGTATCCGTGACTTGCTGTTCTCTGTGAAGAAACAGGTTGCTTTGACTCAAAGTTTCGTAAGAGTTTTTACAGACAGGTAAAAGGAAGGTTGAAGGTAGTGGGCGTTTTTCGGAGGTGTGTGGGGAAGGTAGTGCAGTTGGAACTGAATTTTGTCAAAACCCCTGAAGACTCAGCAAGGTGTTCATAAGATTTGACAGAATAATCCCACATAGGGTGGGCGCTGGCAAAGCCCTGAAGTGCCACATCTCAGGAATATGACAAAACGTGGCAGATTTCTAATGGTCTATAAAAATAGAGCCTGAGAGGCAGCATGTGCTGGTGTCTGCATCAGTGAATTTCTTCTCCCTTAATAATGATGCCCTGAAGGCACCATTCAGCTTAGCTTCAGAATGGTTGTGATCATTAAAAGCAACAAGCTGCTTCAAAAGTATATTGAAATTTAGGATACTTGATTTCAAAACAAGAAAAGAAATTACAAGGCTGGAGCAAACAAGCCAGGACGTGCAGTGTCAGGTTGTAACTCTTCTGCTTTACGAAACCAGCCATGATGCAGCTATTCAAGTGCAGCCTAACATTAAGCATCAGTTGATAATGAGTGCTTTGAAAATAATGGAATTATTACCTTGCTAGGATTGAAAAATACATGAGGGAAAGTTGGTTTCTGAAGGAAATGGATTCAGAAAAAAAATTGTGAATGCATTGTGCAATAGGTGATGTTACACTTGCAGTACAAGTGCTTAAATAGTTTAAAAGTTTAGCATGAAGTAGTTATATAAAACAGATGAGTAGAGTAAAATCAAACTCTTAGAGGAAAAGTAAATCTGCAAGACACAAATGACAGCGTATGGAATGTTTATCTCAGAATTAATTATTCACATATATGCATATGCATATAAAAAAAAATATGTACCCCAGTAGTGATAATAGCCAGAAATTACAGGCTGGGTATGAGTCTCAGTTAATTGTTTGATTTTTATTGCTTCTGCAATATAAATTTCTAAATTTAATGTTTAAACAGTAAGTCACTGGAATGTGCATTTTCACACAAAGTACACAAGGACTAATTAAAACAGCAACTTGCAGAGAATTGTTTATATGATGTCAGTATGTCATGCTTAAGGTAGCACATAAATCTGTAATTGCTATTTTCTTATTAATTACTATTACTACAAGGGTTTGGATCGTTTGAAGAGGAGTAGCTGTTTCTACCACATGTAGCTGGAGTTGCATGTCTAATTATCAACAACGATAGTTGTGTATTGGCATGTTTTACAAATGTGACAGTATCTTTTAAAATAAATGAGAATAATTTCCTCTGATAGAAATGTGAAGTATTTCTTAGACTTCATAATGAGAGACAGTGCAAGCTTGTTTTAGAGTTCATTAATTGGGCAAATAGTGCTCAGTCAGACCTGTTGCTTGTGCTCTCTGTAGGGTACCAGGATCACCAGCAGCTCATTGCCCCTGTGAGAGCATGCGCTGACAATCTCAAATGAGGCATTTTGATAACACTTATAAAGTGCTGTCAAATGCAGTAGCTAATTTGTACTGTGGTGTCCGTTACTACTCTAAAGTAATACATTTTCTGAAGTAAGTTTCTTACCTTCAGGTGGTGCACAGTAGTCACATGTGATGCTGCTTCTGCAACACTGCTTTTGCATCTTTACATGGGAAATACTACCCCTAGTACTACCAGAAGCTGAAGAAAAATCAGTTAGCTAAAACATGATTTTTGTAAAAATCATCCTAGAAACCTGTGATATTTTAACTTTCTCAGCAATTTTATCTGAATTACTGTTTAATCTCTTACACCTTCCTGCATAGTAGCACCTGGAGTTTATTCTCATTTTATGTATTCTGGACTCTTAAACATGACAGGGATGTTGTTTTTGTGCATGCTTTTAGTTTTCAAATGTTTCAAGGCTTGTATATATACAGTCAGCTTGTTCTATAAACATTTGAAGCTGGCCAGTCAACAGTTTGTGGTATGCAAGAGTGGTAAAATCAAGATATAATGGGTAATATAAAATGCTTCTTTTCTGAGAGGAAGGAAGAGGAAATTGTAGAGATTATTTGGGGCTTCTCCTTTTACTTCTATAGTCACTAAGCTTGGATTGAGCTTTAGATAGCCAGACTTGAAAGGATTAATTCTCATGATACTCTATATGAAAACTTAGTAAAAATTTTGTAAAATCTGGATCTTGATTAGATGACAAAACTTTTAGTAATGATCTTGGCTAAATTGTTTGAACCTGTTCTGCTCTTCACTTGAAGGAAAGATCCCTCAAGCATGAAGAACAGTATTTTTTTCCAGTTTCATTGTGTCACAAAACAAGAGGAAACGAGGGTATTTCGTGCTTTATATAGCACAAGAGGGTCACCAGATTTTTTTTTTTACTGACTGCCTTTCATCCCCTTCAATGGGCACTGACCAAGAGTAATAAACTGAACATTTATCTTCAGTATAAACTCAGTACCGTGTCCATGCATTGCTGTAAGAGTGAAAACAATTCTCTTATTCTTTGTGGTCTAAAAGGCCCATGAATTTTTCTCTGCAGTGTCCGTGCAGTTGTGCATTGATGTAAATATGTTCTTATACCCAGATGTCAGAGTGCATCTTTTCCTCTGTGTCTTCAAATGCCATCTTTACATGTTTACTTTTTTTTTTGGTTTGTGTTTTAAATTTTTTTTTAATTTCCCACCTGGCTGCTGGCTGGGACAGAGGTCTCTATGCCCTGGCAGATTCCTGCTTTGTAAGACTGGCAAAGTGTTAACCAGGTCTCTGTAATCCACACCAACTCAATGATTTGTTGCCAAACATACAATTTAAATACAATACAAACATACAATACCTTTAATTTCTGCCTCTAAAGTTAGCAAGCTGAAAGTTAATGCAGCAAGGAAGGATCCCAGAAGTCCCTTTCCCGAGGAAAAAAGATTACATTGGCAACACCTTTGCCTGTGGTATGATATAATACTTTTCTATCAATCAGAAGTGTAGTCATTCGTTATTGTTTTATAAAATATTATCGCTCACTCAGGCACAGATGTTATTTACTGCCTTGAATTGAGTTCATGGATCACTGTACTATTCAAATACTCCTTTTCTGCTCTTTTTGACCCCAGTTGCAGCTGAACTTCTGAATGTGAAGGCTCTCTGCAGTTCGGGCTGATACTGATTTCTACTGCTCTTGTGAGGTGTTTCTGCTTCCAAACTGAGCAAAATAAAGAAGGTTGTTTCTTAGGCCTGACTAATCTCTTAAGACAACCATTCTCAAGACCATGATGAAAACCAGCTGGTTTTGGCTCCTGAGCTGCATTGGAGGATGAGGCTCAAAGACTGCCAGTAGTTTGAGTTCTAGAAAATGCAAAAATAATATGGATTTCATACTGTACTTCTTAAAAGCAAAATGATGTTATTGCTAACAGTTGATACTTCTGCATTTGAGAACATAGTTGCTGCTTGTGCAAGTGATTTCTGGAAGAAAAATCAGCCTAGTTGCAAATGTGTAACAAAATGAGTATTATTAAAAATCTGCTGAATACTTTGTTTTTTATGTGTGTTTTGCAAGAAGATGAGATTTAAAAAAAAAAAAATCTTAATATTGTGAAGTTCATGATCTGTCTTCTTGGTTTCCAGGCTCTTTCATTCATACATTTTGTCATTCATCAGAATTCTCATTTCTCTCAAATGTTCTGTAATTCCTAAGGGAATAGGGGGTACTGCCCTGGGTCACATTCCTGTTCCTGCGTAAGAATTTTCATTTCCCTGCAAATGTTCATCATTTTTTTATCAGATGTTTTCTGTTTTCATTTAGGAAAATTTCTGATACTTACTATAGCAGATTGTTTTCTCTGATACCATGAAATTTCATGGAATCTTCTCTCCTCAGATGCTTCTGAGAAAAATCTCTGGGTTTTTTCAATAGCTGTGGCAATTTTTATATCTCAGGACCCTGTATCCCTCAGTCTTACTTGGCTTTCGCAGTCACGCCAACATATTTCTCAAGGTAGTTAAGGAATGATTTCTTCCTTTTTTTACTTCAGAGTTACTTTTATACTTCTGAGGGAACAAGGAGAAGAAACAAAGTGGAGGAGAATTGATAGCATTACGCAAACCCCTGAATATAAAACAGCTGCCATGTGTTCATGTGTTAGGGGAACTTGTGGCTTTTTGAATTAACTGCTTTACCTAACTACTGAAACTGACTTATTACCTATAAGAAATACTGACTAAGACTGTAAAAATCCAAGGTTTTGTGTCTGTAATGCTGTGAAATAGGTGGTTATGAATAAGATTGGTGGTTATGAATAAGCTTGTGAATTTACCTCTCTTTGTTTCCCCTTCTGGGGCATTCAAAGATGACATGTCTCATTTCTCTGGGTAGCTTCGTTAGGTATCTCAGGGAGCCAATCACTTCATTTGTTGGCTGTGTGTGATGTATATTATAATACCTAGTTTATACAAATGGGCCTGTCAGTTTAGCAGAAATGGATCCAAGATCTTCAATTTTATTCCTTCCCATCTGTTAACGTGGCTTCTTTGTTCACCAGACTACATCTAGGAAATACAGATGCAAGCCAGAAAGCTGGTAGGGATCTAAGTCTGCATCGAATCAAAGGAATCTAATTCTATTGCTGCTCAGGGAATTCAAGCTGAAATCCTGATATTCCGGATTGATCAGTACAAGAGCATTGATCCAGAAGCCTTGAGTGCAGCAGCAGGAGCGTGATGTAGCACCAGGAAGGCGAGTCCGTTCGTCCCTCAAGCCAGCGTTTCTCTGTGCATACGGTGGGACGCATGTCTCTGGCAGGACTGCATGTCTGGGCTGGGGATGGCTGACAAGCTCTGGATGTGCAAGGTGGGATGCAAACCTCACCTCTCAAGGCTTTGTCTTTCCCTTCACCATCCCAGGGAGGGCATCTTACCTTGAATTCATCAGTTGCTGTGGTTTTTGGCGAATGAAGAGAGATGATTGCACAAAAGTGGCTGAGACCATCTCTGACCTGATGGCACAGGCTGCCTCTGCTGCCAGGAAGTTTGCAGGGTCCTCTGCCCACTGGGTGAAAAATTACTTCAACTGTTTTAAATGGACTTTGTCCTAGTTTTAAATACCTTTCACTTTCACAGGGTTTTTTCAGCCTCTCCACAGAGGGTGCTGCTTTGTAAACCTGGATTTCAGCTCACCTCCACCTTTCCCTTTCCGGTCTGGAGAGTCCCAGCCTTCCCAGTCTCCTGCTAATGTGAATGCTTGAATGTATGTTTTCAGCTGTATAGTTCTTAAATTGTAGCTTGCTGTGTAAGGTACAGTACTTGAGGAGCATTTACAGTGAGGGTTTGCTGGGAGATAAGTCAGACCAAACTTTTTCACCTTAGAGAATAAATGTCCTTGTAGAGCTGTACTTTAGGGATTTGTAAGGAATTTAAAAATGCTTTTAATGAAAGTTCTCAAGACAGTTCAGATGATGAAAACACAATATAAGAGTGAGGCTAAGCCCACTATGTGTTTGTATTTCTTGAGTTATTCTCAGAAAAGTCTTCTGTGGCACTAGAGTTCTTGAAAAAGAAGAATCCAAACCCTAAAATTAATGGAAATGATTGGGTTGGACATTAAACCATCCAGCGTCTCTTTTTTTTTCCCTAGCCCAACTTTGCCACACAAGCATTGCATTTCTCAGATATCGGACATTGGGTTACTATGTGCACAGAAAAAGCTAGGAAGCTTTTATGGACATTTTCCCACCATCTGCTAAAGGCGGACAACCTGTGTGAGTGTGTCTCTGATTCACACCAGTTGCCCAGCTGGGGCTGAAGTGATTAGTTCTGTTTCAGTGTGAAGCATTCCTGACTTTTGGACAGGTTTACATCAGGTTTACATCCATCTCACAATTAGGCAATTAGGTTTTTTTGAGAATTGTATGATTTTGTCCTTGTCTTGTGAGATGACTCCAATTTTGGTTTGGGGTGGTGTTGTTTTTTTTTTTTTCCTTTTGTATGTGTGGTTTTTTTTTGTTGTTATTGTTGTTGTTATTGTTGTTTTTTTTTGTTGTTTTGTTTTGTGTGTGTGTGTGTGTGTGTGTGTGGTGGTTTTTGTTGTTGTTGTTGTTGTTGTTGTTGTTGTTAGTGTTAATTTTATGTCCGTTATATCCCAATACGCAGATGGCTGGTGGCTGTGTCTGGGTAGGCTGCATGAGGAGAGCTGGCAGGTCACTGGTACAGGGGTTTTGGCTGTTCTGAGTGAGGCTCATGTGTCACCCAAGTCACATCTTCTCAACTTTTAGCAGTGTTTTGGAGCCGTGACTCTGGCCTTAGGAGTTACCATTGTAGAACAGTAGTTTTACAGTAATGTTTTATCTCAGCAGATTAACAAGCATATGCCTAAATTTTGTATCCAACCCTTGTTTTTGTGCTCTTTTTCTATCTTAAACCATCTTCTATTTGTCTCTACTTCCACTCTCATCTTTCTGTGTGCTTATTTCCCCTTCACAGTCTCTTTCTCAGTCAGTGACTTCTTCAATTTTCCTACCTTCCAAGTTGTTGTAATCAAACTTTCATCTCTCTTTCTGTATAATCTGGCAATTTATATTTCACATTCTGCAGCTTTCCCAGAATATGTGTTTGCTAAACCTCTTTCCATGGCCTGTGCTCCTTTCACTGTTCACCAGCCTTGGATGCACTTACATCCTCTCATGTATATCGATAGCGCTTTCAATTTTCTAGTTCCAAGTACTAGTTTTGCTCTGGTTCCCTGCCGCTCCACTCCACTTCCCTCCAGTCTTACTCAGGAGCTCAGTTAGGAGCTCACATAGAAAGCCAATCTTTCTCCAATTTCTTCCCAAGAAAAGTGGGGAAGAGCAGAGACTGAATCCAGCCTCTCCAGGAACCTCTGTAGCTGTGGACTTTTTAAGAAGGTGTCACTTACGCCCCAAATAGCGAACCTTGCCCTGTACCTCACTTAGTCTTCAGGTGCAGCTTTTTCCAAACATGCTTGTCATAGGAAAATGTGATACACTTTTCCACAAAGACCTATTTTACATAATGGGATATGAAGATAGGGTCTAGATGATTTGCATAAAAGTGTAACAAAAATTTGAGGAGAAGAAACCTACGACTTTTTTTTTAATCCCTTGTCCTAAGATAAGGTAGAAATTAGACACAGATAAATTTTATGTATTCATCACTGGGTAATCAGGTTTTAAAGTTGTTTTTCTCACTTTTTTACTTTCCTTTCGGTGTTCCATCATAAATTTTCATTCATGAAAATCAGCCACTCATTTCTGGAGACAGTGACATGAGGGACAGGCAAGGCTGCATGAAGCAGAAACTATATTAACATTATTTTTCTGAAAAACCTATTTAAGGGAAATTGAGATACATCTAGAACTTACCATTAATGTCCAGTTTTTGTTGTTTGTGGATTTTTTGTTTGTTTCTTGTTTTGTTTTTTAAACAAGCTGTGGGCTGGTGGTTTTTAGAAGTAGGTTTAGGGTCCTCTGCCAGACAGAGCTTAAAGGTGGGTCTGCAGTGACTCCAGTGAACATTACAAGGCTTTGAAATGGGGGGGAAAGAGGGCAGGTTTTATTATACTATAAACTAGAATAATTGACTGTTTAGGCAGAAGTCAAATGATACAGGAAGTTGTAAAAGAAATTAAGAGGTTCACATAGAAGTTGTTCCTTGATCGTTGTGTCCTGGCAAGTGGATTCATTCTCCCAGCCTTGATTTCAATTGTCCACTGACCCTGGTGGCAAGTCCTTACCTTGAGATACGGTGTTTCCCTTGTTTAGTGTTCTAGTTTTTAATAAGGATGTGAGAAGGGTTTTCTGGGCCTGTCTGGGATTGGCTGCAGTGGGATCTGAGTAGTGAACATGCAGTAATAAATTTTCCTAGAGTGCTTTCAGTCTCCTCTGATGGGTAGCTCAGAGACTGCTTGAATACAGGGGCTTAACCTATAGGGTCTCAACTGTATATCCTTGACCTTCGCAGTAGGAAGGTCTCTAGTGCTGTGTGCTGGAAACAGTCAGGGAACTTCAGCACATTCCTGTTGTATCTCCTCCCCAGGTCATGGGGATGAACACCATGGTCTGATACCTTGGGGGTTTCACCAATGGTACTTCTTTGGCCTTGAACCTGGCCACATGCTCTGTATTTCAGTCTCCAGCCCATCCTTTCAGCCACTTTGATATTCTGAGAAAAGAGCAAATGTTAGTAGACGTATGTAACTCTATTCCTTTGGGGGTTGGTTTATTTTCTTCTGAGAAATCTTTCTTTGCTCAGCTCGTAAGCTGTTGAAAGATGGTTTGCTTTTGGTGTGCAGTTGACATGACTTGATTGGGAAACAGTCACGTTAAAGGACTGAACATTGAGAAAACTCAATATATTGAGACAACAAGAAATGAGAATGGAAACTATTTCTTGTCTTCCTTGACTCAGCTTTCTATTTCAGTAGTAAACTGAGAAAACAAGGTAGGGCAACAGCACTAGAAAATATGAAAACTAATTGACGAAATTATAATTATTTTTTTAAATAACTTTCGAATTACAGTTCCAAATTGGAAAGGCATCTGGTGTCACAGCAACAATAAAAGCAACATAAACCTAATAGGAAATTACAAAACTTGTCTGACACTTGATCACTTCCCTGTCACATTCAGGCTGCTGCATGTATTTGCATAGGAGTATTTTATTCTTATTAAAATAATTGTGTGTTTAGCCATTTTCTTTTTGGTGAAGTGGCAGCCTTAAAGGCAGCTTTGCAATACAAATCAGTAGTGACTGTGTTCAGAAAAAATAATCTATTTTGTTGCATTTACTGGAGCAACAATACTGTAATGTGTCTTTTTGTCCAAAGCAGTCTGAGAAGTGCTTTATCATAGAATTGGTGAATTCAAAGGGTAACTGTAGTGCTGACTAAAGAGTTCATTAAATTAACATAATTTTTAACTCTATCAGAAGGGTTTTAGTGTATATTTGAATCTTAAAATGCTAGGGAAAAGAAATGTCTTTTTCTGATTAAATTTTTATTTATTTTTTGAAAATTTGGAGGGAATAACTCCGGTTTTTATATGGCAAATACATCATATTCTTTATAAATACAAATACAGCTGTTCTGAAATGGTCTCATTGACTTTGGCACTTTAACTGCATGTTTTAAACTTCTATGTACCTGGACAGAAGAGTTTATGTTTTCAAGTAAAATTATACATTTTGAAAGGACAACAGATAGCATCTTAGTTTTCCTTTAAAAGAAATAAAAGCAACAAACCCCCAGTCTATAGGCAATTTTTCCTCCTTGATTTGTATTTGGGAAAGGGGAGAAAAAAGAACAGCAACATATTCAGTATATCAATGTCTAATTACAAGATAGAGATGCATTGACACAGAATAAGAGGTTATGTGTGTTTCTAGCCAATTTCTGCCACTCTTCTCTCAATTAAATATGCTAACATGGCAAAAAAGGTTTATGTCACTGACACAGGCTTTAAAATCTTCATCTGGAGGCCTGTTCTTATTTCATTAATTATCCCTTAGGTAGCAGTGCCTAATTATGAGCTGCATTAAAGCTTATATAAAAGAGGAAAAATCAGATGCTGATAAAATCAAATTTTCTTTTCATTTATAGGTTTTCTGGGGGCAACATTTGAACTGAAATAACTGTAATGACAATTAAAAAAATTGTCTCTGACTTCAGGGATCTTTTCAAACCACAGGAACTGGACAAATTGGAGTTGAAAGGACCTTGACAATTAACATGTCATCTTCTGCTCCTGTGTTGGACAATACGCTGAATACATTGAATAGCCGATTAATTACAGATGTTTCAGCTTGTTTGGTTTTAGGTCAGATCAGAGTTGTGGCTCATGCCTCTTGATAGATATTTTTTTCCCCTTCTCTAGTAACCTCATGAGGAGAATAAGCAGTCCAGGGATAGAGGGTAAGTTGGTGAGGTGACCTGGATCTAAATGTCACGCTTACAGTGTTGGACCAAAACAGGACTGTTGGTGTGGGAGGTGTTCTGCTCTGTGGTGGCTTCTTTGAAGTGGCCTTGCCTCGCTTCTGCACGAAGGTTTGAAAAGCAAGGGTAGGGTAGCGCTGAGCAAATTGGGTTATGTCTAAATCTGCATATTCCAGTGGTTTTTAAGAAAGCCTGAAAAGGGTAATTGCTGATTATTTCCCTTCACTGAAAACTGTCTTTTTTGAGTTGTTTTTGTTACAATAGCTTTTGGGTGGAGGAATTGCCAAATGGGTGTAGCAGCTGTACTGCCCTGCTTATTTGCAACGTTAAAAGTAGCTGAGCTTTGATACTGTTGTCTACATATTTATATATGAACCCCAAATTCTTTGAGACAAGGGATTTACTGACAGCTGTTTCAGCCTGGGTTTGTATGGAAAATTCAAAATAACATGAAAAAGGGTGGTAAGAATGTAGGCTCAAAAGCTTTCTACATCTTCCTGGCATTCTTTCACAAACTCTTGTCCTCCCAAACTCTCTGGAAACCAAAATTAAGGCTGCTAATCTGAACACATTTATTGTACAACCTGCCTCACCCAAAGGCTCTCTCTGAGGAGACACACTTGACTCTTCCGTACTGCAGTATGGCTGTTTGCAAGGCCAGCAGTTCATTGGGTGCTGACTATGGATTTCACTTGGCCTGTAAACTATATTTTGCACCCACAGAGCAGAAATCTGTGCACCTTCTGCACGTAGGTACTGCTGCCAGCTTTCAGCAGCAAAGACATTGGTTTAAAAAAACCAAAATGCAGCCATGAAAGAGGATTTTGTGTTTCTCTACCTTTAGTGCATAATATTTTCCTCTATCCTTCAAACTTCGAGGGAAGTCTCCAGTGAGTGACAGATGGCTGATTAGGTAGAAAATGTGTGCCTGAGCCATATTAATAGAAACGTTTGTAGCTGAACCACATTAGTACAAACATTGCTTTTTGTGATCCTGGGAGAGGATGATAATGCTTGTTATGAAATCTAGAAGTGACAAATTAGCCATTAGGATTTTATAGCCAACATTTTTATTAAATGCTTGTTGCAGGGTGTTTGGGCTTCAGAAATCGATGTGCTAAGGGTGTAATGTTACTGCTGCCCTGGGCCACCCAAGAATGTTATTCCCCGGGGGGCAAGAAAATATTAAAGATCACCTAATTACATGCAGCATCTTAAAAGGATGCTCAGAACATTGATATATACTTCTAACTTTGCTCAGTTTGAGGGGCAGTTATCAACTTGATCCCTGAGAGAGCAGCTGTGTTTACTTAGGAGACAAAAGTGGGGAAGATCAAGGTGAAGATGAAGGACTGTTAGGACATGGAGGAGGATGCGGAGTACCAGTTCTGTGGTTGAACCAGAAAAAAAAAGAGCCAGAGCTCTTCTTCCCCTCTGTGTCGTCCCTTTGGCCTGGGCAGGGCCGGGGACAGCAGTGGGTGGCCGAACTGTGCTCTGCTGACCACTGGATGCAGAGCAATGTGGATATTTAGAGCTGCCATGCTCAACAGCGGCCACAAACATGTGGTTTCCAAAACCCTGGTTACTCTGGTCCTTGTGGAGATCTGGTGGTAATTTTAGGACTTCTTTAGTTCCTTTAGTTTGTTGTGTGAGAAGCTGTTCAATCTGGTGGTTATGGATAGTGGAAAAATCTTGACATTCCCAGGTATTAAATAGCATCTCTCCTTTTCTCCCTGTAATGGAAAGATGGGGTAGAGGGCTCAGGAGTAATTCTGGATCTGTAAAATTGTATTGGAACAAATGAAGTGCCTCTCAAGTGCCAAATAAATAGGTATATATTTACGTCATCTAATTTTAAGGTAATAGAATATGTTTGCTGCTCAAAACCCGTTTCATTTTCTTATATCTGCACATTCAAAATAGGTCTGGCTTCAGTCTATTTTCTTGACTTAAAAAAATAGTGTTTGGCTGTCAAAAATTGAATTAACATTCCATTATCCTCGTCTACTTCATTTTCAGGTTTATCTGCATCGATGAAGAAGTCTTCTAGGAATAATTCTTTTTTTAACTGGAAAAAGTCTATTATTACTTGCAAAACCTATGTAGAAAGTTGTACAGTTGCTAATAATCTGGGATTTCCCCAGTGTATATTTTTTCCTTGCTTAGAGTATTTGCAATTAGAAGTCTCCATCTCAATGGGATAATTAAAAAATAATTTACCACTTGGAAAGAATAGGTCTCTTCAGGCAAACTGCACTTCTATTGGTTAATTATTACTAATTTTTGGTTATCTGATCCAGTTCTTCCTGACCTGACATCTGCATAATGTAGAAGCTAATGAGAACAGAAATTAAGCGTGGTAGTTGACATGTCCTCTATTCAATTTGAGAGAGTAAGGTGGAAAGAGATTGAAAATAAAATTGTCAAAGTGGGACTTCAGCATTACTGGCAACTTTATATGATAGACCAAATTTTTATATAGATGGATAGATATGTAGAGAGAGAAAGACACACATGTGATTTAGCAACCTTCAGTTGATTTTTGTCCTGCTAGCTGAAAGCCACAAAACATGAATATTGCCGTATACTCTGGGTAACCTGAATACCTAGGTGTTGTGGGACTTGCCATAAAATCAAAATTTTCTTCTTTCTTTGCAGTAAATTAAGTTTTTACTTTACCAGTTCTTAAGGTTGTATTTCCATTGCATATCCTCCTGTCTTGTATACATTTTTAATGTATATGAGTAACGTTTCCATTTACAAACTGCACCATTGTCACTCTCCTGTTTGCTGTACGTGGTTGGAGAGGTGAGGTCCTGCTGCAACTTGGGAGTCACTCCTGTTGCACCATGCTAGTTCTTGCCTGGTGTTACACCCAGTGGGTTTTCTACACCTCTCCTGGCCACAAAATGTTTCTCTTTGTCAAAGCTGGAACTACGAAAGGGGCTTATTTTGAGATGTGATGGGAGGTGGACACTCTGAGATGTGATAGTGTTTAGAGTCACAGAACCATAGAATGGTTTGGGTTGGAAGGGACCTTAAAGGTCATCTGCTATGAGAAGGAACACCTCCCACTAGAGCAGGTTGCTCAGAGCCCCATCAGCCTGACCTTGAATGCTTGCAGGATGGGACATCCACAGCTTCTCTGGGCAGCCACTGCCAGTGCCTCACCACCCTCACAGGGAAAAATTTCTTCTTTGTGTCTGATCTAACCCTTCCCTGTGGCAGTTTAAGCCATTTCTTCTTGTCCTGTCATACTATGCCCTTGTCAAAAGTCCCTTTCCAGCTTTCTTGTAGCCTCTTTAAGATGGTGGAAGGGTCTCTGAAGTCTCTGTGGTACCTCCTCTTCTCCAGCCTGACCAACCCCAACTGTCTCAGCCTGTCCTCAGGACAGGTGCTCTAGCCTAGCCCTCTGATCATATTTGTGACCTCCTCTGGACTCGCTCCAACAAAATATTTCATATTTCAAAATACTCTATGTTTTAGCATCATGAAAAGTAGCACATAGATTTGGGTAAAAGGAGAAGACAGTCCTTCAGTTGTTAATGCAAATTAAAGCTGGTTTATGGACAGAGGGAGGCAAATGGCATAAATGGAGCGCATGTGCAAAATAAACTGTAATTGTTTTAAAGCAAATAAAGGTGAGATACATGACAGGACCATTATGGAAATACTAATCTGATGTTTACCTTGGGTCTTGCAGCTCTTATACAGTGGTGAAAGGTTGTTTTATTTGAATAAGACCAAATTATTCCAGTTAGCTGTGGACACGGACAAGCATATTCAGAGACAAAAGGCCACCTAGCACATTTTGGAGGTAGTTAACCTGTGTGGCTGTGGTCTTTATTGATCCAGAAGCATTATTCTGTTTTTTAAAAATGCTCCATTTTGCTTTTGTTGACAGCAGAGGAATAGAATAATGTTACACGTTGAATTTTTCTTAGTGAGAAAATAACTGTATCCCAGTTGAGGGAATTATTATGATAAATGGGCAAAATCTGCTCCCATCTCAAAAACAAAACATTTTTTTTCTTTTCAGAAGGCACACAGCTCACAAAATATGATGACAGATGCAAACAAGCAAGTTACAAAGCCCTAACAATAAGATTGCTGCAGAACTTTTGGAAAAGGGGGAGTGCAGCATATGAGCCGAAGCCATCTGTCTCTGTTACAGAGCATTCCTTCCCTTGGAGAGCATAATCACGGATCTGGCTTTTCTGTTGCTGGATTTTTATACAAAATTGTCTCTAAGAAAAATAGAATTTATCCAGAATAAGGTGAAACTTACTTGTGCTACTATATATTCCTTGGACTGCGGCCACAGAGTTATAATTTCCATTGCTGTTCTGCATCTCTACAGTGGCATTCGGGGAGAATAGTGGAATCTGTGGTAGTGAGTTACTGATCCTGTGGCTTTTCATTAAAAAAAGCTTTATCAATAATAGAATTTATTATGTTGAAACAATTTTTTGGGGGGTTGACAGGTAAATTCTCAGTCCTGCTGCTTTAAGTGATAAATTGCTTTTTGGGCTTGCTAAAGATTAATTATATGTTTTAAATAAAATTGAAAATGCAACTGAATTGTATTCAGGAGGAAATGGAGCAAATTTTAGTATTTAGCTTAAAAATCTGGAATGTAATTTTTAATCTATTTTTAGATAAAATATTACTGTTTTGAATAATGTGCACTAGTATATGTGAATCATTAAAATTAGCCATCTCTTGTTCCACTTAGTCGTAAATGACTTATTAAAGAAAAGAAGTTTTGAGACTTTGTATTGTAGTAGAACTGAATCAGGTAATTTTTACGTGGACCACAGCTGACTTATAGTCCTGTCCTGAAGTTACGACAGGTGTTGTTGAAGAATTTAGCACTGCTCTGTGCAAGCTATTGTATTGCCTATGTAGTTCCACATATTTAAAAAATGAGATTTCAGACATAAATACAATGTGGAACAGAATTATCTAAAGTGGAAATAAGATTGCTTTTATCTCCTCATATTGGCTCTGAACTTTGTTTCATGATGGAGGTGGTGTCAGGTATGGAAGCGGTACTGAGATGTGTCTTGGCACAAAAAGTAATAATGCAGTTAAAGGAAACATTAGAGAAATGAATTACAATGATCTTTAAGTGCTTTTTACTTGGAGAACTTGAGAACATTCAGCATGTTAATAAAAAATAAAGAAGTTGGTTTATATTTTGTATGTACCTATTCCCTTTGAATAACTCTGTTGTTGATCTTATAGATGCACATCCCTCTTCTGCTGTCTATGTGCAGGCTGCACCCTGTTGTGGTTTGCTATTCCTGAAGTTTAATGGGATATCCATGAGTATCCTGCTCCTTGAAATAATAGCATTTATCTTCTTAAATTCTTATCAAGTGTTTTAGGAAGGTCAGATTTGCCATCAGTTAGCTTAGCAGCTTTTTACCAGCTTAGAGTCCTGTAGCCTCTATGCACGTGTTTGCTGCTTTCCCTACTGGGCTAGAGGAAAAGTAAGCCCAAGGAGGCAAGGGAGGAGGGAGAATGGGAAGCCACTAAAATATCATTTAACTCCCAGTTGTCTCAGATTCAGTATCAGGTGCTTCTTGACTTCAGGTGGCCAAGTATCTTTTTATTGGTGGTAAGAAGGAAAATCTCTTTTTTCCCTGTACACTCAGAATCAGTTGGCTCTATGAAATCTAGAGTTGTCTTTAATATGTATTTTAAATACTTGCACAAAATTTTGGCTCTGAAACAGTTTCTAAGCTTTGTTTCTGTCCAGTCTCTCCTTTGGCCTTGCCCGAACTGGGTTCATCTTTAACGTCCCTGTTCTCTGACAGTGGACAGGCAGATGCCAGTGACCTGCAGCCTTCCTTTTCCTGAGCTGTCGTGGTGCTTTGGGTAACATCTGCTTTTATGTTCTCTTCCAGTCTTGCAGTAGCAGATGCTTATTTTAAAAACAAATATTAATACATTAGTATGCTATGCTCAGAGCGGCAATTTGAGAACACAGTTAATGTGATTTTCCTGTTCTGTAACACTTGTTTTCCTTGTATGCAAACTCTGGTGGAGCAACTGTGACAGTCTTCTCAGTTGAAGTTTGAATATTAATTTTGCATTGGCTATAGGAGCTAGTACCAATGTAGACTTTAATGAGGCTGGCACTCAAAAGCACTCATGTGTAACTGGTGCAGTCTTGAGAAAAGATGAAAACACACTCAAGTCACCAAGGGGCAGCAGAAGTCAAGGAGCAGCTTGCCAGCTTTTATTATTTCCTGGACTGTCTCTTCTAGTTGGTTTTCTTCAGCTCAGCTGATGTTCTACATGAATTTACAGGACTTCTGGCATTCTCTATTTAAAATTTTCCTATTAATTTACCATTTCGTCTTTTTTAAAAAGGCCAAGACTAAACACTCTTGGAATCGAGTGTAAAGCAGCCCCTGACATCAGAGAATTTGGATAACAGATGCTATAGGGAATGGAGGATAATTGTTATGGAGCTTCTGCTTGCTGACAGAAAACAAAATCTTCTCTATGTGAGACTAGTCAGTGAGGATGTTTGGACACTCGGCCCCATCCCAGCAGGGAATGAATTGTTTGAGATGATGGTTACTGTGGTTTTGCACAATTTCTGTCTTGCACAACTTCTGTCTGGCATTCCGTTAACTTAGAAGATAAATTGATGCTTAGCAGTAAGTTGCATTCTTTAACAGTAAGTTTAATCCTTTGGTGTGAGTTTTCCCAACAGGGTTTTTATTTATCTTAAAGGTATATAGCTATTAATATTCACAACTGTTCTTAAAAGGAAACACCAAAACTGCTCCCACACCTATAAGTAAATGGCCTCCCCACAGTGACCAAAAGTGGTAAAACCCAGCCCTCCAGTACTATTCCCTAAAGGATCTTTGGCAGAATTTGGCCAAGAGGCTTTGAGCGCTGGAGCTATAACTTTCAGGGCATTAGTNGTTTAGTAACCTTTGTTTTTTTTTTTTTTTTTTTTTTTAAAAGAGGATTAATTGGACAGATTTTCCATCTAGCCAGTTAAGGAAACTGGGACAAGTTCTTCTTGCTTTCTGCCATCAATAATTCCTTGTGGTTACTGGAGCTGCTTATCTGGAGAGAAACACTAACAGAATTTGGTCTGTTATGGATAAGCACTAAAAAATAAAATAACTGAGTCATAGCAAAACATGCGTGCTCTGTGGACAAATGCAGTGAAAACTGTTGGGGGCACATTTGAGTGGGAAAGGGACAGTATTTGCATGGTGTTGTCAATGCATTTCCTACGTGGCATTTGGTGGGAGTTGATTCTTACTGTACTGAAGCTGTAGCGATGCTTTGGTTGGTTATGGCAGTGCTTGGGAGCAAACTGAAGACTTGAATTCTTCAGAAATCTGTGAAAGGATTCTCAGTTTGAGAAACATAGGTTGAAGGATTTTCTGCATGTTTTGCAGTGTGTATTGATTTGCTGCTCTGCACCTGAAGTATGAAATGTGAAGTAACTTCCTAGTTACATGGAGTAGTGACTAAATCCAGAGGGGGACAGATAACTGACATGGAGCAGAGCTGGTCCGTACTGTAACCTGTGTCTTGTTCTGCACAGTGACAGCAGGTAAGCGATCTGGTGGAGTGACTTAGGAGGAGTCGAGGGAGTGGATTACAACCAGCAGCTCTGCTTCTAACTTGTGCCACTTGGGGCAAATCACTTCAACTTGGAGTGAAATACTGTTTTCATTAATTCAGACATAAACTTCTCTTGGTTTCCGTGGAATGTGTTTTCCTCCTCTGCAGTTTCTTGTGTTTTCTTTCAGATATAATACACAGGTGGGGAAAAAAAGATGTAATACTGAACATCATCAATGCTATTACAATGCTGCTAGCAGAGAAGCAAGCAAATAAAGCCTATTGTGGCTGCATATACTAAGGTTTTCCTTATACTGATACTGTCATTGGTTATTGAATAATTTTGTATTTTCTCATTTCTGTATCTTAAAATCTGTTGTTTTAATGACATTTTATTGACTTGATACATTTTAAAACATATGGTTTCTGCCAATTTGCCTGTGGTGTTTGCACATCCAGTATTACTGTATTTGTGTGACTCTTTTGTCAGCTGAAAAAAACCCCACCCAAGAACTGAAATGGTTTTCGGAA
>WEIT01021215.1:68431-85420 GCA_013389985.1 Dryoscopus gambensis
ACTTCTTTGCTAAGAATATTTGTTTGAACTAACTCAGTCTTTATATTTCACATAGAGTTAAAATCAACACTGCCAGCACAGTTCTAACAAAAGGTAGAATGCAGTGTCATTATACGTTTCATTTTAAGAGATTCGTTGTATTATAGGTGAAATGTGTGTTTACTTCAGAGACTGAGTATGTGACAAGGAGGGAAAATAGTGGCTAAGAAACTCCATAGAAGGCAGAACAAGGTCTCATCCCCAGCCTCTTTTTTCCAGCACACTTTCTATGGTTCATTAAGGCAGCTGCTTTCCTGTAATCATGGCTATATAGAAAAACAGAAGCAGCTTCAAATGTTTCGGGGCAAAAGCAAAGCTGTGAATTCAGCAGACTATTGAGACCCTTAGTCAGCGACCCACCACTTTCTCACTTTGTTGCTTGTAGATGCTTGAGTAAAGAAGAAATTATTATTTAATATGCACCTGTGGTCATTGTGCACGCTGTGGTCTCTGTTCATGAGCTTACTGGGGCTGGCTGCTGCAAAGGCACCTCTACCACACGTGGCACAACCTGAGTCTGAGTTTGGAACTGAGGTTTCTGTCAAGGGCTTTCAGGCAAACAAGTATTTTCTTTCCAAGTGCTTGGGAGTAGCATCTCCTGAGGAGGACTGTGCTGAAAACCTTCTGTGTGGTAACTGCAACTCTCATCTTGGGAAAGGGTTTAAAGTATTCCCCTATTCCTAGTGGTGTTTAAATGGTTTTTGCCTTCAACTATGTCATCTGAAAGAAAATATGTGTAAGTATGTCTTACTATGCTCTGTGACAAATTGAAGGTATAAAAATACACCCTACTCAGGTGAAGTTTGGTATATGTTGGTTGTAGGGAAATGAAAAGAAAATCTATGAATGAAATTAGTGGCTTTGTATATTTTTCTAACTTAAAGATTAATCTCTTTGAATTGATAATGTGCTACTTTGCGGGAACAGCTGAGTCTTTTCAAATCCAAGTCCTTAGTTTTGGAGGTGTGTTTTATGTAAGTATTCTTCATTTTAAACTATGATATGGCCATATATTGGACTTACTGTGCAGCATCCTGTGCAATGCTGGAGTTCTTTGATGTGCAAGCTTTAAGAATAAGAGATTAACCTCTCTCCCTGGTAGACAAAGAGTTCTTATTTTTCATTTTTTTATGGGACCTTATCCAGAAGTCATCAAAGTCTATGGAAACCATCCTATTTACTTCAATGGGAATTGGATGAGGAACACAGTTCTTGTGGTGTGCTGTTTAAAAAAAAGCCAACAAAAACTTTGTAGTAAAGGCATAATTGCATCCAGATGAGCTTCCCCAAATGGTTATGAAGCAGCTGGTGGAAACGCCTTGACATGACCAAATTCAGCATGCCACTTGTTTCTGTGTGTGGGAAAATCTGACACAATCTGGAAGTAATTAGTCTGGAACCAGCAGCATTCCCTAAGCAGTCCTTTTAAAATGACTTGCAAATAAAAAGGCTAGAAAATCCCTAATAATAGGTATATTATCCTGTGTGTTGTGGAAGATGTTTTTATCAGTAACATGACTTCCGTTTTTTTTTAATGTGTTTTTGACCTGAATCATGCTGTATGTGCAGCACACTGTAATAGTGATTGTCTTCCTATGATTCAGGTTTTTTCTGTTCTTCTGCACATTACACAGTCTTCTGGGCCAAACCCTCTTTTTTCATTAACATCTGGGACGCTAGATTGGAATTTCTAAGCAATACTAGTTTGGTGATGTAGGTACAGGAGCCTTTGCTGTGGACAATTTTCTGTACTCTGGCTGGGTCCTCTTGTGTATTGCTACTAAGGAACTAAGAGATATGAATAAAATACTTAAGAATAAAACCAAGAAGAAACCCAGTTAAACAGGGAAATGGAGATAAGTGCATACATAATGTTCAACAGTTTGTTTATTCCTTGTGGTGCTGCTCTGTAGTGATTCATTCCCAAGTGCAGCCGTTTCAGGGCAGAGCATCATCCTGCCTCTGATGGTGTTCAGTAGCAGCTGTTTAAGGAAGACAATAAAAAAGAGACAAAAAGGTAGTAACAGCTCACCAGAATTATGTTCCCATCTTCAAAAATGGGCTGTAAATGTATCTCCCCAATTAAGGGGAATTACTTGTGCTGTTTTCAAGTAAGGGAAATATGAAGGCAGTGTGGCCTTATATCTCTTCTTCCATGAGGTCAGTGCTGAATTGCTGAGCTATTACTGCTTGACCAGAGACCCTGAAAAAATAGGATGGGGCAAAATAGAGAAGAAACTAAAAAATTTAAAGATCTGATTTTTTTGAGAGGCAGCATGTACAAGGATGAAAGCATTATTTTTAATGCTGTTTTAAAACAGCAATAGTACATAGGACATGTATTTCTTAATGTGAAATGGGAAGAGGGAACAAAAGAGGAATTTCAGAAAAATGTGCTGATTGAAAACCAGCAAGACATAATATACTCTCTAGCTTCTGAAACAGAGAAATAAAATTAACTTTTTCAATTCTGTTATGACTAGCTGAGCTGTAATGTAATATAGTAAATCTCTCAGTGTTATGTAATAAAATTAGTCAAAAGATGACAAAAGCATAAACCATGCATTAATGAAAAAGCCTTGCAGGACTTGTATTTAAATTGGATTGTGCCTGTTTGATTTATGCTGGTGTGTAAGTACATTCTGCTCAAGTGTTTGTGGAAGCATGGACAGTAACCTCTTTTTCTGTTTGCTGTTCCTTTTCATTGTTTTGTTTTGTTTTCTTTTTAAATGTTTGGAAATACATTACTAAATATTACAACAGCGTTGACAATTATAGGGTAGTGGGAATAGACAAGTCTGTTGTGCAGTCTGAGAATATAATTAGGAAGAAGCAAAAAGCACTATTTTACTGCAGCATGGTAAATGGTAGAATTGCTAGATTGTCTTGAGCTCACTTGGCTCAGCTTAGATGCACATAAAACCCATCAGCAGCAAACTTTTGACTCAAGCAGTATCAATGCATTTTAAGAGGAAGCATTCCCCTGGTTTCATTCAGATTGCAGGCCAGCTCTGCATGTGTTGATATTTCAGAAAACAAAATATATTCAAATACCCGTTTTTTCCAACATGATTTCTGATGGTACCTCTGATGACACTGGATTTAGTGATGGTAGTGACTCTTTGTTCATGCATAACATGCATAAGCCTGCAAGCTGTGCAGACCCTGTTAGCAACTTTTAAACAGCCCCCCAAATCAGTTATAGAGATGAATATCTAATTTATAACTGTGAAAAATGAGAGGAAACAGAGGTGGCTTATCAAGTTTCAAATCAATTCCTTTCCTTGTGTCTGAGCCTTATTTCTGCTCCCTGCTCCTGTCTGCTGATAGAATCACCCCTTGATGCTTCATCAGTATATTGTTTTCAGCTGCAGCATGCAAACACTGTCAGTTTTACTATCACAAGACACTAGAGCTTAGCTCTTCCCTATTTCCGTTCAGCTTGACAGATGTTTCAAACCTCTGTCCTGAACAAAAAACTGCACAAATATGGGAAGCTGCTCTCTAACACAAGTTGTAAAGAAAGTAGCATAATGCTGTGGGAAGGAGCAAAGAAATACATTAAAATTGAGCTTTTTCTTTGTAAAAATGAAGTCAGTTTAAATGAGGCAAAGAAAACGATTAAATATAAGCAAACATGAAGCTAACTGCTCTGGAATGAAATAGCATGGACTGGGGGCTCAGATGTGTTCCTGCTTTCAGAATCCTGTTTGCTTCCAGCACTATTGCTGGATTGATTCCTGCCTTGCACTCCAGCCAGGCCAGGAGGCTCTGTGCTGTAGTAGCAGAGTGATTAGGACTGAGCCCTTTTCCCTGGTGGTGTGAGATTTCTGTCATCACATCGTCTGTTGTGGAAGGCACATCTGTCCTGTCCGTGGGACTGCATTTATGGTGCAAATCCCTGACTCGCTGTTGGGCGCTCTGAGGCCTGCAGGAGGTGGAGATCCTGTGTCCCAGCATGCCGGTGGGCATGGTGTGCCAGTCGGTGTGGTGTGTGTGGTGTGGTGTGGTGTGGTGTGGTGTGCCAGTGGGCATGGTGTGCCAGTCGGTGTGGTGTGGTGTGGTGTGGTGTGGTGTGGTGTGGTGTGGTGTGGTGTGGTGTGGTGTGGTGTGGTGTGGTGTGCTGGTCAGCGTGCCCTGGCACAGCCTGTCCTCGTGTTGCCTGCCATCTGCACAAGGCGTTACCTGAGTGGGAGTGGGTGGGAGGCAGTGTCTGTCTGACAAGGCTTTCTTGAGCGCTGCAGGGATGAGGTAACGTTGCAGGATTTAATGGGATCCGTGTGACTCAAGTTGCTAATACCAATACACTGATTTATGTGCTGATGGATTTGACAAGCGCCCAATCTCCTTTGAGCCCTCCACCCTGGCCTGCATTATGGAGATGCAATGAGGTAACGCTCATCCCGTTGTGGTTTCAGTCCACCCACACACACCATATGCATAATTTTTCCATAAAGGATGACTGTTGGGATATATATTATCTCAATTTAAGACAGTTGCACGAACTCTTATTTTTCAAATGCAACTGTTTAGCTATATAATTTATCTAAGTAAAAGAGTTGTTGAACAGCCAAGCAAAGCTAATTGTTGCATTGATGGAATGCATTGTGTGATGCTTATTTAACAAGGGTCCTGATATCTGCTATCTTACTTTTCTGTGTCTCAGTTCCACTGGACATCTTGTGTTTGTTAACAAAAATGCTCTTATGGGAATTTTTAATAAGCAAGATGAAATTGTTTGCATTCCAAGCAGATAAATGGTCAGCTGTTCAGAAGTGCTCATTGTTGGTTGACTCTCATCTCATTTAAGTTGGTGGTAAATCCTTCATTAGTATCAAAACTGGAACAGTTAAGGGAGCACACAAGCAGTTTTGGAAATAATGTGCTAAGAAGGTGTCTGCTTGCAGAACTGACAGGATAACAAGCTCATTGCTTCTGTTACAATGCTGGAATTTGGCTGTTTGCATAATATAGAGCAGGAACACTAATTTACAATTCACGGATAAGCCTTACAGATAGGTGTTTCAGACACAACTGAAGTTCGTGAACGCTTCTCAAATAAATTGAAAGTTTTGAGCACATTTTGTTTATATCAAGAAGCTGAAATTTGACTCTGATGCCCACGCCTGAAAACAGAATGTAATTTGGTGTTCGTGTGTAAATGGTTCCTGAACAAGGGCAGTGGGGGAATACTGATACAATTTGGTGTTTAGTTGTGCATGTAATAGATACTAACTTGGTCATTCTATGCTTGCATTGTGAGAGGAAAGATGTGTCCCAGTGTCTTTACAAACAATTTGATGGATGTTAACCTGTCTTTAAAACAGGTCTTAATGCCTCTACTGACTTTGGGCAGCAGGATCCTTACTGGGCCCGGACAGTTTGTCTCCTGAAACAGACATGGGTCTGCATAAGCCTGAACTTTTGAACTTAGGGATAAAACAGTAGGTTCAGGGGGAGATATGAGGTAGGCAGTTCTGGAAGGCTGTACCTTCCTAGTACCTCAGCCAATGGAGACCGGAAGACGGTAACATGCAGCGGGAGTTTAGGATAAAAGGAGGCTGCGTCCTCTGAAACCTCGGGGCGGAAAACCCCGCGGGCGTATGCCCCGGTGGACTTTGCCTTTATTCAAATAAAGCTGAAGGACTCCTCTTTTGGACATTAACCTCTGGCATTTGTGGATTTTCCTGACAATTGTAAACTTGCTGGTTTTGTTAATTGGTTGGCTATAACGAGAAAAGGCAGCAGTTCAGAGGGACTCAAGATAAACTTCTTAAATTTTTAATCAATATGTAAGGGTAGTGCTAGTACTGAAAAAGGCCCTCTTGCTTTAGAGCTGTAATAGTGGTAGGTTTGAAAAGTCCTCCTGTTTAGTTGTGCACTTGTTGCAGCTGAAAGATACTGCTGGAGTTTTTCCCCTGGTTGCTGTGCTGGTCTTTTGTTTTAAGGTATGATAAAGCACAGCATGGGGCCTGGGAAGTGTTCGATGGTGGTGCTCCTGGGCTACCAGAACGTGTGTCCCAGCCACGGACTGTGGTGTTTCCTGATGCCGGGGGAGCTGTGTGAAGATGAATGTAGGAGTAGTGGCAGATGTGCTGACTGAAGAGCTGCATCAGGAGATGCAGAGCTGAAAGAGAGATAGACGGTAAAGTCTCCTATGATGTCTGTGATAAACATGATAAAAACTTGCTGAGGAGCAGCTTGGATTACAAAGAACTTTCTGCCTCTTTCATGTCTCATGATAATTAAACAGTCCATTTTATTCAACTTCTTTCAAATGGGGTTCTAATTAAGCAATAACTAATGAAATATGAGATTAAACATCAGCAGATTTCTGGTGGTCAGAGACATGCCCAGGGCAAAGTTCAAAACAGTTTTGTAAAACTTGTGTTTGAAACAAAGCAAAAATTTTTATTACCAAAACAGGAGCCAGATTCTGTGAGTGTAAATGCAGATTGAATTAATTTTCTTAGTGTTATGCTGAGCTGAAAACACATAAAGTTCAATATGTATTCCTTTTAATGTGGTTGCTACATCATCACCCCAAATTAAAAAAAATGCCTCTGTAACTAGATAAGAAGATGCTATCAGGCACTTCTAATTTTAATTAAGGTTCAACCTATTGGAGGAATATATATTTAAATAATTAATTAAAATGCTGTCCGCTGTATAAAGAGATATCGGTATAGGAAATTAGTTAATTGCAGTATCATAGGGGATCTGTGCTTTGCAAGCTGTTTCGTGATGCTAAGAAAGCATCTTCACATGGATGAGAGGGACATCTTGGGGGAACCAGGAGACGATGACAATGACCTTCTTTCTGGGTTAGTTTGAGTAAAAGTGGGCTTGCCGCATCTGTGCATGTCAAATAGGCTTATTTCAATTTTTATTTTTCTTTGGGGTGGGTGGCTGGCACAAATGCTCGAAATACTTGAGATAATTGGACATAATTTGATTGCATGATGATAATCCTGTCTCCTGCAAGAAGGGCTTTTGAGGTGGTTAAGATACCTTTAAAGACTGAAGTCTTTCAATGCTGTCATTCTTGATAACCTTTTTATCGCTGCAAGTTTGTGCGAAGGTAGAGCTGGAGTTCCTCAAAGATCAAATCGTGCTTTATTTAATATTTTCATTAGCAGCCTTTACAGAAGAATTAAAAGTGTGCTAAATAAATTTGCCAACTCCAAAGCTGAGAGACATTGGCAAGGCGGGGGAGGACTGGATTATTATGTGAGAACTGCTTTCCTCTGCCATTAATTGGTTTCAGGAGAATGTCATGTGCTTAAGGATGGATGATATTAATTTCTTTTATAAGCTCAACATCACCATTTGGGAGCAGCAAAGAATGAAGGTGTCCTATCTGTACTTAGGAAGAGGAGTTTAAACAGGCACAGGTCAAGGAAGGATAATTAGGTGAGTGGTGGAAGGATCAACCAGCATTTTACCAGTAGCCTGGAAGAGCTTGGCTTCAGCCTAGAAAAACATAAGCTGAGAGGAACTAGGATTGTTTTCTGTAAGTATATGGTAGGAAAAAACCCCAAGCAAACCACAGCTATTTAAGCTAAAGGATGGTTTTAGAAGGTGGCATGGGGCATGAATATGGACTCCACTTCATCTGCCAGGCAGGTGATTTCTCACCCTATTTGGTGCTTCCATGGGCATGGTGCCTTGAACATTTCCTAGTTTTGGCAACCCCAAGGTCAAATGTTGGAAGTGTCTCCCCCCAAAGCAAATTTATTGGGAGCATGCTTTAAATGATTTCTTTGAAAAGAAAGAACAAAGCTTCTAGGGAGAAGTACTTAAAAAGGGAACTTAATACATAGGCAGCCCTGTCTTCTTCAGGGATTTACTGCTGCTCTTGGTGGGTGTGTGGATGCGCCAGACGTCTTCCAACACCTCTGAGTAGGTGCCAGTCTGTCAGATTAGCTCAACTAAAATAAACCTTTCTCCCACTCCCTGCCTGCTATCAGCCCTTTGAGAGAGAATTGCCTTTTAAAATGTACTGGGGTGTTCTCTGGGCTTTTATTCTGTGATTTTAAGCTAGTTTTGAAATGAGCAGAGAGGAGGTGAAAAATGTTGGACGCTTTCAACACTGTCATTTAATGATCTCATCCTTTGAGCCTGTTTGTGGAGAGAGCTTATCTTGAACTGTTCTCTCCTTTCCTTGCCTGTTTTCCACGAGAATGTCTCCTATTGTGTTAAGCCAATAACCCTTTTTAATAGGTCAGCATAGAGTATTAATGAGCTTTTACACTGTGGTTATAAATGTCACACATGCTTCTAAGAGTAGGAGTGGGAAATAGAAAATATTGCCTGGATTTGTTCTCTTATTTTCAACAGTGTGAAACAGTTGATCTTCTGATTAAAAAAAGGGCTTTTAATCAGATACTTTAAGCTTTTGTTATTTAAAATTCAATCCCAAGGACCAAGCACTCTGGCACTTGCCTTATTAAGCAGCTGCCTTAGGAAAGTTAAAAAAATATGAATTTGCTGTGAAATAGGTGTATCTGTAAAGAGAGAATTTTACAGGACAACCTGCAAGTCAAAGTTGAGAGTTTTTATTTGTCTTGTGAATCCACAGTATGTTTGGTATGTTCGCTTGGCAGCGATAAACCTCTGCTTGCAGCACAGCAGAGTTCTGTCACCTCCTCAAAAGGCAGCAGAATTAGTGCTGACAGAGGTATAAATGTGGTAGGCTTGGCTTATACCAGGAGTGGCTGGTATGATTGACTTGGTGTAATGTGTCCAAGTCTCCATATGGGTGGCAGGTCTAAGAAAACATTGCACAGCCCAGCAAACAGCATAGTGGGAAAGGGACACTGTGGTTCGTAGAAGGGAGGGGGTGGCAGCTCTCCAAGGTTCCCACTCCTGCCTCCTTGCCAGTCTGAATTGCAGAGCTCCCCAGTAATGTCATCCTTCAGAGTTTCTACTGTTTAATTTCCTCCAGCAGCAACCATTCCAGCACAGCATTGCTGCTGGCAAGGCGAGGGAGCCCTGGTGCTGTCACTTCTATTTTGTTTTCAGCCACAGTTACCTTCGTAAACAAAGGGCTGAGCATCTGCGGTTTTGCTTTATCAAATGGTCCTATAATGCTGCAAACAAAGAAAAGGGAAGCTGAAGGCATTTGAAAGTAGCTTAATAAATTAGTATTAGTATTGTAATTTGCAGACTCTTTACTTTTGGCTGCTTAGCAAAAATTACTTGGAAGACCTATTTTATCGTAAGAATGATGATGCTGTATACAGAAAAATATCTGGCCATATGCTTGTATCTTTATTTTAAAGGACAAAGATTAATGAAATGTAATTTCAAGGGAAAATAATTTATTATTATACATTATGCTTTCAAAGAAAATGGAGAATAGATGGATTTAGAGCGCTAATGTTCCCATTTGCACTATGGCTATGCATATAATATATGTGTCACATAAAGAGTATTCTTGAATGGCAGAGTAAATATCACAAATTCTGTGTTAAACAGACAGTCTGATGTGGACTTGCATGGATTTCAGTATTGTATAGCTGACTTCAGATCTGGTTGGTACATTTTACATTCCTCTGGCATATTGTGCTGATTTCTTCTATTGCTGCTACAGCTGAGCCAAAAATTTACTGATCCCTTTTAAGCTGATTAGAAGAACATTTAAAAATCATTAGTAAAGGAAGACTATTACAAAAAAGACCTTATAAAGCACATTTTTTAAAAAGACTGTTCTGGACACAGAATATTTTCAGTTTTTTAAAATAAAGTTGGAACATGGAAGTTGATCACTATGGTTGGAGGAGTGGGCAGGAGTGGTGCTTGTCTTTTCCTGCTAGTTTTCTTCTAATATGAAATCCTGCAATTATCGCTGCTGCCTTTTCCCATATAGGAAATACTGGGTTTTTTCTCCAGGCAGGTACAATGATTACTCCTGCAAAACTGTCGATTTAACAACAAATACCCCCAGCACTTTGCAGTGTTCACAGAACCTGCATCATCAGCATATAATCATATACCGCAGGTATTAAGTAGTGAGTGCATTTTTTACCATTAGAGAAATAGTCAGATCTGGGTCAGCTCCCAGAAGAATGAGTTTAAAGGTCTTGGACAACTTCCTAGTGCCCACGTATGAATCGGCTGCTTCCCTGTTGTGCTTCAGTGGTTCAGGGAAACATTGGCAGTTTTTCATGTGCTCTCTGAGTCCTGTGCTGAGGTTGCTCGTGTGTGGGCTCACAGTGCTGCTGCCCTCCTTTGAAAGAGAGAGATGCTTCAGGCTGGCATGCGGCATCTTGGGATTGATGACAGAGCTGCTTTAGATGTCTGTCCTGCACCTGAACAGGAGACCCCCCCATAAATTTATTCTGTTTCCTCATATCAGGTCATTGGGATGCATAATGTCCTAGAGTAACCCCGGTGCTCCTGTTAGTTTTTCTGTTAACGGACCCCAAAGAAAAAGATAGATCAGGTCTTGCAGAAGGCAGGTTTTCTATCTTGGAAGTGTTTGAAAATGGCTGTGGGAGCTCAGGACCACTCCTTGCCTCCCTGTTCTTATTGCCATTGAGCCTGTACAGCATCCTTTTAATAAAGTGCTAACCTGCTCAGTCAAATGGTAAATGTCACAGAGATATCTTCATGTTTGTTTGGGGTTTTTTTTTTCTGTGTGAGGTGAAGTAAACTTCAGTAAATCCCTCACCTGATCATGTAGAGTAAATTTGATGTTGCTTTTGGGCATACTTATTCCATATCCTCTTTCTTACTTGTTTTCAGGACATAAGTGACACTAATTTGCACTTGTACAGTTCCTCTATCTTGATTACTTGAGCAGGCTAGATGATGTGGAGATTAGCGATGACATTTTGAAAGACCAAACGCTTGCCAGTGTCTTTAAAATTCTCTGCTTCTCCTTCATTGTATGATCAAGCCCTGGGGGGAGATGTCAGAGGCAGCTTCCTACAAATGCGAAAGCACTAGCAAACATGATCCCTGCCTTGTTTGACAGATGAAAGTTTATCCCAATGTTTGTTTTTTGCAAAGGAAGCAGTATTGACTGTCTGTTGACCAGACCTAGCACAGGTAACAGCACCTGCTGAAGCTCCTTCTCAGCAGGGAAAAAATTGTTTTTTCCTCTCCACAGCAGCATTTTAGCTGATTGTGAGACATGTGAACAGATGCCTTGGCAGGTCTCCAGCACCCATTGACACCTAGCATGGTTTATTTCCCTGTCCTCAGGAATTCTGCTTCATTCCTGGGAAGGCTCAAGGATGTCCTAGATGGGTTCCTCAGCTGATGGTGGTGCACTCAAGCATACTCACACATGAGCTGCTTCTGTTTTAAGACATTTTCCTATTTAATATCCTTAAGCACCAGTTTATGGCAGCACTGTAGAGATTTCCATGAATGACTATGGGAGACTTCACTCGTCACTCACAGATTGACTTGAAAACCTTAAAAAGAGGTCAGTGGTGTGGGGATTTGACCTAATAACTTCCTAGAGCTACTGAGCAAAACAGAGTAAGAAACATTTTGAAGAGCTAGTTTTATTTTCTTTTCCTGAGGTATTGCCACAGAAATCTTTGCATCAGTCAATTGCTGCAAAAATTTTGCATAATCCAAACCAGGCTTTTGTTAATACTTCACTAGTGTCCCTTCAACCCACTGAATGCGTTTTAATTGATTTGGCGGGATTATACTGAAGGATAAAGTTAGTCTTTATTAGCACAAAGGAGAACAGTATGTAATTTTTAATTTTGTTTTATTTAAATAAACCAGCAGTTTTTAATGTAGCAGTGAGTGCTTTCAGTAGTGTTAGGTATTCTGCGGAGGAAAAATAAAATACCTGTCAGAAATATGCTGATGACGGCAGCCTGCCTGGAGCTGAACTCACTGTAATAAAACTTCCTGGACTGGAATGGATGCTGTTCATGCACCTCGCCTCCCGAGCTGTTTTTGCTGCATGAAAACCCACAGCCACCGGCCGTCAGGCCATGCAGGAGGCACCACCGGGCTGTGGGGCTCCTGTCCTTTGCAGGAGATGTTAGTCGGGCCATGGCAACAGGGGCTGGAGCCTGGAGGAGCTCAAAGAGTGGGATTAGAAGAGCTTACATCCTTTGACTGTGTACCGGATCACTGGATTGAAATCACTTTGATAGGTGCTTTTTGAGGATTTTGCAGGGTTGGTTGTTTTTTGATTTGTTTGAAGGTTTATTTGAAGTCCCTGAGACTGGGTTGCTTTGCTCCCTAGTTTTGCAGCAACACTAGCATTGAGTTTAAAATGGATATTAAGGCAATCCAGTTTATACTGACTTTAGCAGCGGGGTGCTCCTTCATGGGACACAGGATATCACCTTCAAATCCATATCAAAGACAGACGCTCTCTTCCCCTCCCTTCCCAAAGTGGTGTTGTTTATTTGGGAACAAGATGTGTTTCTGGCATGAGCAGCTCCATAGGTCATTTTGTCAAAATAACTGAGTTTGTGAAAGTTTGGGGTTCTTTTTTCCTGTCAGTAATTACTAACAAGGAAAATCTCCCTGCAGCGTACAATAGCACCCTTTTTTCCCTAATTAGCATCCTAGTCTAATGTCTCTGTCCTTTCCCTCTCCGATCTCTAAGACCCTAAAAAAATTTTGACAAACCACTTTTTTGCACTTCTAGTATTTAATGACTAAAATGATATAAGTGTTAAAGAAGTCAGTTGATAATACAGGGAAAATGGGAAGGTGTTGATGAACTGTACTGCCCATTTACTTCTGTGCAGAACATTTATTGAAAAACACTGGGGAAGGCCTTAATAAACATGTACTCATCATAGCACTGGGTATGAATTCATATAAACAAAACCTTTAAAATTTATTTTACAGGTAAAGCTGGGCATTACATCAAATCTTCCATGCTTGAAAGATATGCCTTTTTTTAAATATTTTTTTTTTAAGAATAGGGTAGGATAGTAATAGATTTCAGAGTTTGGGACAAAATGTCTCGGACAAAACACAGAAATTTAGGACAATTTTTTTTTTGACAAAACCAGTCCCTATTAGTTTTGTTCAGGTGTATTTGGCTCCTTTTAATGCCTCTGTCTGTACCCAAGGAATGCTCTGATCAGTTCAGCTATGTCCCTAGGCCAGCAGATAATGAAAGACCTGAGCATTTCCTGAGAAAGATAAGTTATGACAAACCAAGTAGTTATTCTTTTTTTCAGCATAATTCAATTCTTAGTCGTAGAAATGTGATTTTGTGGTGTTGCACCTCTCCTCCAAAATTCTCTTTAATTGATCTTGTTTATTTGGACTTCTTAAATTCGTATAAGGAACGGGGGAAAGCAACAGTGGTAAGAACAACTTCTTAGGAATATATTATTTTCTTGTTCCCCCCACCCTTCACATTATGTATTTTTAAGTTCCAGGAATAGTGGAGATTTCCAGGGAAAATATTTTGTGATGTGCCTACCCTAGATTTAAGGGCAAACTCTTTAAGGAAGGTTCAGCACAATTCCACTCTGTATCAACAAGTGCGATTAGCAATGAAGAGGTTTTTACATGCATAGCAGTCATGTTTACCAAACAAACTCTCTCAGTGAGCTTTATTTAATTAACAAAAGAAAAGAAAAAGAAGAAAGATAGAAAGAAAAGCTGGTCGTTGTCCTGCTGGTGCTCCACCTTTTTGACCCTTCAAGGTACTTAGTTTTTTTCCTATACTCAAAAGCACCAAAGTACATAACTGGGAGAGGTTAGGGTCTGTCTGAGACAGCTGTGGTTGAGCTGATGAGGTGCTACATGCAGTCCCACGGCCACCCTTTTTCCCTTATCCAAGGAAATTGCACGAGGTCAGCAGTTTAGCTCCCCCAGTGATATCCTCCTGACTGTTTACTTCATTTGGCTGCAAAGTGCTGAATTTCAGCAACCAGAAAAACTCCCAAGACCTGGAAGTACTGTGGCGTTTTTTCTTAATTTTTATTGTAGTATGCTGTATGTCATTTCTGTATCATGGAGAAATGAAAAGGATTTTAGTGGATGAAGTAGGTTACATGCCATTAAGGAGTTCTTAAGGTAAAATAATTGCTTTAAAGACATTACGCAGAGGTTCTGTGTTATCAGCTAATGCCACAAAATTGTATTTACTCACTGGGTTAGCATTTCCCTGTATATGGCTTTCTTTCTGTTAATGAGCTCATGTTCCTCATGGGCAGTAATTTATTCCATCAGGCTTTGGATGTCTTAATATTTCTTGAGAAGTGTCTTAATATTTTTTGAGAAGATTATTGAAACCAGGTAAACAAACAAAATACTGCAGATTCTGTACCTATCCACATTCTTAACGTTGTTACTCATACTGTGTAGAAAATAGTTTGAGTTCCTAATTTATTTCCTATTAGAAGAGTGCAGTGCAAATAACTTGTTTCCATTAAATGTAGCTTAAACAGGGGGTGAGCATATTATACACACAATCAGAAAGTGCATACAGTACACACAGGCTTGTATTTGGGATGTAATTCTAGAACAAGGGTTAAAAAAATAATTTCTTAAATCCTGTGCTTGTCAGCATTCCTTGGTGGAAGGGTTTTACCTTTTTCAAAACTGTTACTTCTGTACTTCCTTGTTGAATACATGGAAAAACAACACTTAAGGAAGCCAAATTAACTCCACTTTGCACACACAAACCAGTAGCTGAAGATGATGCGTAAGGTAAAGGAGGCTTTCTCCTACTGCCTGCTCAAGCTGCTGATGGTTGGTCTAGTAATTTAGGAAATTTTGTTAATACAGCAGGCTCAGAGGTGGACAAAGGCTTAGATTTGCTGTGGCCTTCTGTGTGTAACCTAGCCTGAAAGACTCTGCTTCTAAGCCATGCCTGCATATGTAAGTACAGCTGCTTGCATGCATCTCAAGAAGTCCCCAATTTTGATCTTACAGTAGTGAAAATGGATTTCATTACCTCTTTGCAACCCTTGCAATAAAATCAAGGCTTCAAGTTAAAACCCTGGAAAACATTACTGTGAGGTGAGATGGGAAAGCAGTTTGTGGGGACATCTTTTATCCCACCAGCACCTGCCGTGTCTGAGGGCATTCACTGAGAATTATCAACCAGTTGACTTTTGTATCCCATGAAAAAATGGAAAGATTTGCAATAAAAGTATTTATTGTTCTTAGTTACCCAAAAAAGACAAGAAAAAATATTAAAATAAATAAAACCAATCCCCACACCCACAAAAAACATCTGTTTTCATGGGGAAAGCCAGTTTCCTAAGTAGGCATTTATCAGGGACTAAGGCCACTGGAGGAAAGTGGTATTACATAAATCAGATGTGCTGTTCTGAGCTAAATAAATTTTTTAATATTTTGCATAAATTAGGGACATTAAATTTATGCATAATGTGCATAACTTAATCCTTTTGTAAATGATGTTCCCACAGTTAGTGATTAAAGAACATGGTACAGCCCCTCGAGTGCAAACAATTAGACCTTCCACAGCTCTCTCTGTCTATAGGGAGATATTCCTTAAGCTCAGCAAGGGGACGGGAGCGTGCGCTAGCACTTGGCTATGATCTGCTCCCTCTTTTTGATGACTTAAGAAGGTTGTTCAGGACAGAGTATTAGCCTACATGAACACTATCAACCAGTTTGAACAATTTAGATTATTTAATTAGCCCTATTAAGACCCTTCTATTTTTATAGCTTCTTTATGAGTGTTCTTGCTAAGCTTAGAAGGTCCAGCTTCAGATATCAAAAAGATGTTTCCAGCTCATGTTGTTAATCTTGAGGGGTTCTATACTATGACTCCATCACATTTTCATCCTAAGAAAACAAAAAGGGGCTCTGAAAAGTAGTTGAAGTTGGGAAATTCATGTCTGCACTCCTGACCTGCAAGTTTCATGCATGTCCATGCATGATGGTCCATGCATGATGGACATTTGCTTGGTTGCCAAAATGTGTATTTTATGCCTTAGACCATCAAAAATCCAGAGAATGTTTATTTCTTTTAACACCCATTTGAAGTGTCTTGGTTTTCCCCCAGGGAAGAAATGTTCCTCAGCCATCATTTAAAGACTACCATGCTGTGAGTATCTTATTTGATGTCCACCATTTTACTGAGATCCATGTTCTGCTTTCATTTATGTTTTTTGAGAGGAGCAGGAAATGATTTGACGAAGTAACTATTAAATCAAACATTAATGTTTACCAAAAGAAAAAACTTTTAAAGCAACTGTGTGCAGAATTTAATACCTGTGTCATGGTTGTACCTTCAGAGTGTTTGAAAGGGCTCTAATTTCATCACAAGGGTGGGACTCTTATCTACCACCCCAAAATAAAATTCATTTGCAAAGAAAAAAAAAGTAAAATTCTGATGTCTGAATTCAGTCAATGAGCTTTTTCTTTCTGATGGAACCACTCTGGGCTAGTTTGGAAGATGAAACTCCTCAGGTATGGAGTAACTTTATCCTTTGAAAAAAAAATCACTGATGGTTAAGTGCTGGCTTGTGGCTTGAAGCTCTGGCTGTTCTGGTATCAGTAAAGAAACAATTAAAGATCAGTCCCAAGGTGATGCTGAAACAATATATGGATTTGGAAGTAAGGTTAAGGTGTTTTGAAAGTGGACGGGTACCCATGTGAATTATGATTCTGCCCAAAACTATCTCGACCAAATGTGGTTTGGATAAATCCAAGCAGATGGCAGCTCATTTCTTGAGATCTTATCCAACTTCAGCGTCAGGTCAATGTGCAAAATTTCATCCTCTTAGTAGGGAAGTCTATATATGTGCTTTAGTGCATTATGTCATCAGTAAATTATTTTAATAGCAAATAAGCCTTTATTACTTTTGCTCTTGCTTTATTGCATTTGCTGCTCTACATTCAATATGTACAGCATTGGCACAAGATAGCTTGCATGCTCACTAGTGCATTAGCAGGAGAGATGGAAACTGTGTTCCAAGACCATAATACTTTGAATTTGGTACTGCTAAAGCTAGAAGGGGGGGG
>WEIT01021215.1:85499-99779 GCA_013389985.1 Dryoscopus gambensis
TCTGGTAGAAGGCTAGGAAATAACAGCTTATAAATGAAGCAAGTTTCTCACAGAATCATAGAATATGCTGANAGCAATACAGGGTAGCAATATGAATTAAAAAAGGGAGAATGATAAAGAATGTAAGAGGTACATAGCATAGTATTAGAATATGGAGGGTGCTGATCAAGTGAACTCTGCACATAGGTTTAGGCAACGCTGAAAAAAATCCCACCCCTTGCTCTACAATTAAATATTGAACAGTACTGTATTGAACAGAAGTATTAAGTATTGAGCAGAAATAACACAGAATCCGAAAACTGAGATAAATTTAATGTGTATTAATGTTATTTTGATAAATGTGTTGAGTAAACTGCCTACTGTAGTAATCCGCTTTGCCTGAATATATACCTGTCTAACAGAAGGGATTTATGATGATGCTGGGGAGCATTGCATGCAGCAACTGCAGCACTACGATAAATAGCAGGGTCTTGAAGAGACGGGCCTGACATGGAGAGGAATAGAAATGTGTTTAACCAGCCAAAGGAAAAAACACCCAGTTTAGTTTGAAAGCAATCTTCCATTTGCCAAATTAATTTTAACATTATGTGAGTGGAGTTAAAGTTGCTGTAGAGCCCAAGGAAGGTCTTGTATGCTCCAGTGTGCTATTTTTTGCATTGACATCACATGTGGTAAGAAGACACCAGCTCTCCTGCAAGCCTGACCTGGTTCCCTGTGGAGGACAGAGCTGTGTCCAGGTTTTCACTCTTGCTGGCAGAAGGCAAAACAGGAACCACTGGGCTGATTTACTGAAGTTGCTTTGGATTTGCACCCTACTGCCTCACAGACAAAAATGTCACATGAAAAGTCATTTTACTTAAGACTGTCATACAATTATCTCTTCAAATGCCAACTTTTTTATACCATTACGACCTTGCATGGCATCACTGGAGATGCTACATACCATTACCAGGCACTTCTGGCTTTGGTGCCTCAGAAGGCAAACTACTCACTGAGTGTTGTTTTACCTTTTTCACAACATTAATCTAGAGACAACTGGGAGAGAGATTTTTATATAAATAGCTTGAAAATCCAACAAAACCTATTTAATTTTGTTACTGGAGAACTGCTGGCAAAGGACTAGACTCTCTTGCCAGTGACCCAGCCGTTAGAAGGGCTCAGATATCAGGGATCCCCCTGTGCAAGTGTAGACAAAGAACAAGTCCATCCAGTCCCTCTGTGGCATTTTCCTTTCCCGCTCACTGCTTGGGAAGCTTTTTGCACATCAGCATAATAAGGCTCCACATGCTCAGTCTTGGCTTTCTTGCCCTTCCCTAGATTGGCACCTGATGGGACAACAGAGCAAAAAAGTCTTGTTTGGTGCGTTACAGTGAGCTGAGCACACTGTTGTTCAGCGTTACACTCCCCTTTCCATGGACCCAATCAATGCTCCATGCGAAGAAGACATAGTTTGTGCCAGGTGAATAAGGAAGCACGGTGCTTCTCCTCCACTGCTCAGGAAACTGCAGGAGACATTTTTGAAAGTGAGGTGTCAACAATTCCATGGTACAGGGAGTTTGGAGAGGAACTTCACTGGGCACATCTGGAAAATGAGGATGAAAAAGATGTGTGTTACTGGAAATTTTGGGTCTGCACAGTTAGATGGATCCCTGGTAGGATGTTCATTTGCAGGCTGACTGCTGAAACCATCAGTCTCAGTGCTTGTCACTCTTTCTTCTTTTCATCTCCCATTCTTTACTACTCTTAGGGAAACAGCCAGGCCAAGCACCACTAGAATTCTCATAGAATTGAATAGCATTTGGTATACATTCCTTCTTGTTTGAGACACTGTCTGAAATACTAAATACTTTTCATTTGCTGTTTCTTTTTAAAAAACCTGTATTTCATAGGGTTGTAACTCCACGCCTTCCCTCCCTTTCATTGTTCACACTGTTCATTGTTGTGAAAACTTTTTTTCCAAGTAGTTAATAATGAAGAAAACCTGCAAGTGTAATACTGTCAACCTGAACACAGAGAGAGGTGAAGCTCATGACCTGAAAAGTAGTGGCTTCCGAGTAGGTTTCTTATCAGTGCACTGCAGAGGTGCAGCATAATTCTGAAGTAGTTTTTCAACTTCATTAATGAATAAGACCAGTATTTTTCGTAGTTAAGTTCTGAATGAAAAAGTGGGTATTTTATTATTTCCTTTTTTCTTAGTTTTTAAAAGCTTGATACACGTAGCGTTGGATCAAGGCACACACAAGACTGGCCAAAGGGCGTACAAAAGCACTTTGGTTTTTAGTTGAAGAAACAGAATTATTATTGCAACAAAGAGTGGCTTGGGGTTTAAACATGAAATAGCTCATAGTTCAGGAGAAAGGCAGAAAGAAACATATTACCTTAGAGATTTACCAAGGAATTTCTGGATAACTGTGACAGTAATGGGCAGTATTCCTGACTGTAACAGCAGTATACTTGAACACAGACTTGTGTATGCTTTGGAATAGCTGCATTCCCCATTTGTCTGCTCATCTTTGGGACTACAGTTTTTGAGACCTTGCTTTTATTGCCTTCGGTTTTATCCTGCACTCTTTTCTTGTGAAACTGCACTTTAAGCCCTTTTTCTTTTCAAAGCAGTTTCAAAGTGTTGTCTCTGTATTCCTGCCCTTGTCTCCCTAATGCCTGTGAGCATCCATCACTTTTTTCTCTATAATATACAGACCACTGGTTCTGATAACCAAAAATCTGTTCCTAAACTGTATCTACCCCCTTGGTTTGTATACCCTACCACTTTTTTTTTTTTTTTTAATTCCTTGTTAGGAATTTGATTAGGCTTTCTTCTAGGGATTAGGGTTTTTTAACACTTGTCAAAAGTTTCAGTCTCATGCATGTCATCAATTTGATTATTCTCTTTTAAATTGGATTTCACCACTGTTGAATGGATATATCCAGACAGCTGATATTGCCCATTACTACACACATTTTTGTTTATTGGATATTGTTGTGGTTTACAGATTGAATAGACCCAACACTTAAAGTTCTGTGAGTTTTTGTCACCACTTTTTTTGATCTTTCTGATTTGCCAGGTTCAACATTATTTTATTGATACCAAAGTGAAAAATGGCCTGTGCTTACACTTACAAGGATCTCAGATGAATGTTCTGACTGCTCAACACGGCAAGAAAATTCACTTTCACAGTCAACAAGTCATCTTACTCAGTAGAACACAAAAGTTAAATGGTCTGTAACTTCAATATTAGCAAGGAAAATACAGTACAAATTACTAAAAAATACTAAAATATAGAATTGTGGTCAGGTATCCCCACTACATTAATCGCAGCAGTAGCCTGAAATTTGAAACTTTTAATAAAAAGTTCTTAAATATAAATTATATGGCAAATGTACAGTACATTGCTTTGTCAGTCTTTTAATCCAGTGTTTTGCAGTAGAACAGCAACTGTTAAGTCAGTCTTCTCTTGTTTTCTTTAAAAAACAAAACAAACCCAAAAAAACGAACAAAACCCAAACCAGTCTTTCATGTCCCTCAGTATCATGAGTGTGAATGATCTGAATCTGGAATACCACTGTCTCTGTAGCTCCTGTTACTACTGCTTTCACTGTGGCTGTTCTTGTACAGATTCATGCCATTAGGTGGGAAAATGGTGTGTATTACAAATTCCTCCTTGGACACTTGGTCACTGGTTATTGGTATCATCTGGAAAGAAGTCTCCCTGATTTCCAGAATGGAGTTATCCTTCTTGGTTCCTGCTTCAGCATAATCGTCTTTTCTCCGGCGTCCCTTGCTGTAGGTGCAGTTCCGGGAGAACAGGGACCCGTTTCTGTGGACATACCAGCAGACCAGGGCCAGCAGCCCTATGGCCACCAGTGCCACTGCGCCGCCGATGATGGCAGCCAAGGGCAAGCTGGAGTTTTTGTAAGGTTCTTTCTCCTGCTCCCGATTGAGGGTAGTGGTAGGGTTGTACATCTTAAGAGGTGCCGTCTCAGTCTCGATGCATTCAGGCGTTTCATCGGAGAGATAGATGTTGCTGGTTTCCATGGGAACCATGCAGACACGGTATGGTGACTCTGGTTCGAGAGCCGTGAGCAAATAGTCGTTTCTGTCGCCTGTAACGATCGTTTCAGTTATAGATCCAAAGGCAGGGCTGTGGCCCATCTTGAGCCAGCTCAGTCTCAAAGCAGTCATTGGTAGTGCAACTTTCCAGGAGATGTGAATAGTCTCCGTGCTTACAGATTTTACAAAAATTGTAATGATTTTGCGTACTGGGCTTGCTGTGGTTCTGTAGTTTTTATTTAGGTTGGGAGTCTTGATGTCTGGTTGTTTGGTCACAGAAATGGGCCAGTGTCCCTGGGCTGGGTATAACGTGTTTGGTACTGCGGTAGTGATTTGGATGGTGCTTATCCCACCATCGTCCTCACAGTCAAACAGTTCTGCGCTGAGGTCTTTGATAGCCATCCCACGTACTTTTTCTGGTGCCTGACACATCAGTCCACGTACGTTCACTTTTAAAGGCAATGACTGTAACCAGTCACGTACCCATTTCATTTTGCACCCGCAGTGCCAAGGGTTGTTGCGAAGAAAAAGTTGAGTAATGTTGTCCAGATCATCAAAGACACCCTGAGGTAAATTGCTAAGATTGTTATTGGACATATCTAGTCGATACAACTGCCGTAAGTACGAGAAAGCATTGGGTGGCACACGGTTGATGTGGTTTTCTTGGAGATAAAGCTTTCTTAGGTTTGTTCCTGGCAAATTCACTGGTGCGGCTGTGAGTGAATTGCGGACCAATGACAATTCTGTAAGATTAACTAGATTCATGAAGACTTTGTCTCCTAATCCATGATTATTTAGAAGATTTCCATCTAAAACAAGGCGTTTTAGATTTGTAAGGTCTTGAAGGGACAGCTCAGAAATTGTGGAAATACGATTATCATCCAAGCGTAGCTCTTCTATGGTTTTAGGCAAACCCCAGGGAATGGTGCTAAGGTGATTTCGAGAGAGAAAAAGAAGTCTGAGATAGATGTTGTCCCGGAAAGCTCCATCCTCGATGCTAACGGCAGAAACAGAATTATCATCCAAATGCAGTTCTTCCAGATAAGGAATTTTTGAAAGTGAATCATAAGTAATGGTCCTTATATTATTCTCCTGCAAATGCAGTTCCTTAATGTACTTAGGGAGGTTAGTGGGGAATTCATCTAGGCTGTTGCGGTATAAATATATTCTTTCCACCCTAAGCAAGTTCTTCAGTTCTGAAGGAATCCCAGCATTATTTATTTGATTGTTCTGAAGGAAGAGGGTAGTTGCATCCTCTGGGATTCCTGTAGGAATAGACGTCAAATCGCGATCATTACAATATATGAAACCCACATCACAGCGACAAACTGAAGGGCATGGTTTGGCACTAACAGAATAAGGTGCCATGTCAAGTAACAGCCCTATTTTAGTCCAAATTAGGAAGATGCTCCAGGTAACACTAATCATGGTCAGGAATGATGAGATTTGTATACAGTTCTGATCTTCAACAATCTAAAAAAACCAAACAAACAAAATTATCCAGATCATCAGTGAAGAAACCACAATAAAAAAATCAACTTCAACATTATATAAGCCATATGAAACATACATTAGACCAAAATTCAAGTGTGTAGATGCATTTTACTTTCTTTTCCTTACACACTTGTACTAATTCAATTGACTTAACAGGTTATCCTGCATAGTGACTGAAAATAATATAATCAAGTATGTCTGTCCTGTGAATTATTTTGCTAAAGCAACAAGACTAAGGATTCCTTCACATTTCATGTGCACCGACAATCTTTGTTCACAGATACCAGGTAAGTACAGAAATGAAGTCACACCAGAGTTCAAGTAAATCATTCTATATCTGAAAGATAAGAAGTAATTCTTAAGCCAGCTAACTTCCCCAGGAGCCCTTAAGTGAACTATAAAACTCTTACCCAACCCACAAGTCTAGTGGTAGGTATTTTGGAAGTTCAAAAAAAGCCCTGGAGGCAAAGCATAAAATGCAGACTAAAGAGTGAGGGCCAGTAAAGGTTTTTTCCCAAGTCTTTCCAAGTGCTCAACTTCACAGTGTGTAACTTATAAACACTGTGGACTACTTTGCTTCGTTTTCAAGCTTAAGTGAGTGTTCAGAAAGGTGGATGTTACAACTGGCAGGTAACTGGTAGAGCTATGGCTTTCTAATTCACTGGATGAAATATTTCATTACATGCTTAACTTCATGTTTAAATATTTGTCATTCTCAAAAGTTGTCTTAGTAAGTAGCACACCCATAAGAGTCTATTTGGCAAGTTTAACCACATTTTCCCATCTTATTAGTAGCATAGTATAAATTAACTCTTGAGACTGAGATTGTACTTTGCATTGGTAGTGTGTTTGTAGACTGAGCTCAGGTAATTAGCATTTTTATGGCTTTTAAGACAATATAATTCAATTACCATTGTAATTAGGGTTGTGAGAACTCCTGCAAGATGACCTATGCATTAAGTGGTGTCATGACCTTTTCTCTTATGGGTTCATATATTAATTGAACTTTATTCTCAGAGGCATGAAAAGGAAAATAATATTGATCCTACCGTAGTTAAAGGTATGAGTAAATTTTGTGCTTGAGGATATCCAGTAAAGGAACGTCTTTCTGCCCAGTCACTCTTATGATTTACTCCATGAAGCAGATTTTTCTCGATGGTGTTTACTCAGATGGTCCTTGGTGGTGGTGTGTGTTTCCTGGCTCCTGGCACGATACTCAATGAGCATTCCAACCAAGATTTATCATGGTACGTAAGCACACCAGGCCCCAGTGTAGAAAAGCTTCAGCTTCTCTCTATTTTTGTCGTCATGTAAAGTCTGTGAATGAAGAGCCTCTTTTGTTTGGTTTAATGCCTTTAGCAGGAATTACTTTCTTTGTAACTCTTACAAACTCTTCTGTGCAGCGCAGTAGTCAGAGGAGGGAACTTCAGCACCGCGTGATAGAAACCATTCATTATGCTAAGGCTCAAAGGATTGCAGCCTCTTCAGGAGGTCAGGAAAGGGATGCTTTTTCCTATCCAGAATTATCCAAGTATGACCTTTGTACAGTAGCTACATCCTGATACATCCACACCTCTTTGAGAGAACCATTTTCCAACTCTTGCTTTTTAACACTTCCTCCAAATTTGTAATGCAGGAAAGAATTCCTCCTGTGCTGCAAGAGTGCAAGTTACTCTACCACAGAAACATCAGGCAATTCAGATGGTTTTCTTCGTTACAAAAAACCCCCACAAAAATTAGATGTCCTTCCCAGAAAACTCCCCTTTGAAAGCTTTCCTCGAACTCTTAATGTCCTGCAAAAGTAAAAACAAAAAAATTGGAATTAACAACAATTGGTGTACACTAGTTTTAAGAGTTGCATCCCCCGTACATGAGTAGCACACCTTGTTTCCCCAAAGCATTGGTATTTCAGCAGAATACACAGAGCTCCTTCAGAAAATGTTTTGCTGTGCAGTTTCATGTTACTGCAGTTTTGCTGGAACTGTATTTTCCCTTGTTTCAGTAGAAAAATAAAGGCAGCAAGAGTAACAAAATATTTGTAAATTATGTTTTTCACCTGATGTCAAATGCCAGCGTTACCTCCTGGGAGGAGGCCAAAATGGTTGCTTGTTTTGTGTTCTTGGTAAATAGAGATAGATGATGATCCTCTCCTTGATTTTAACTGTAAAGGGAGCTGATTACTGTTCACTAGTTACTGAGCGAAAGGGGAAGCGTTTTTGCCAAAACAGTGTATGAATATTTCCCATTTGCAGCATGCTGATTCTGAGCTAGGGACTAGCCAGGCATCTGTGTCAGCTCTTTGGCAATGCATAGGTGGGTTTAGTCTGTAAAATTTCAAAACAGAAGAATATTATTTCTTTAATTTGTATTTCTTACAGAACTCTAATTATTTTTTATACAGCATTCTTAACTTGGGCTACTTCATATCACTACATAAAGTATCCAGTGAGATACCAAGTCCATGCTCCCTGAGAGCTTGTAGGCAGCATGACTGAAATAGAATGGTTAAATCTGAAATGAAACAAATCCTTAACGTTTACTTTGTGACTTCACGTTTGTCCAAGGGACGAAGCACAATCCTCGGAACCAAAACGCTTGGCAGGAACAGCATGCTGAGTAATGCATGCTTAGCTGCCTTCCTGGGAGCAAAACTAGAGCAGCTTCTGGTCCCTGTAAAATACTTGACCTAAACACAAATGCTCTCTGGTTTAAAACTATCGCAATTTTTAGCAGGTCTGTTATGAAACAGACCAGTCATACTCCTCACCGCAACACAGAATATGCAGTGATATAAAGTTATTTAAATGGATACAAATAAAACCCCCAAAGTCGTCCTTCCCCCTGCCCCTTTCAGGCACGGTGTGACTGTCCAGAGAGAGAGAGTGAAAAAGACTTTTCTCTCCTGCTGCTGCTTTCATGCTCCTCCGAGCTTTGTTTTCAGCACCTTGTTTGCACCCGTTGTGCAATGAAAATAAGAACTCAAAATGAGAGACCCCCACTGTGGCATAAATAAGTATTTTTATGTATGCTTTATTTAAGGCAAAAACTCCATCTGTGTGGCCACATTTTAGAATAGAAGGGAATGCATGTTTCTTGGTAACTTATGTAATTTGGGTAAATTATATAATCATTTTGAAATGGAACAAAAAAGCTCTGTATCCTTCCAGTGTCTAGTTTTCTTACTCTGTATTACTCAAGTGTTTGGGGAAAGAAGCCCAGGCCCTATTCTTAAACTCTGAAATAAACAGCAGCTTAACAGCTGTAGAAAAAAAATGGTATCTCTTAGGAACTAATGTGAAGTCGTGATAGAGGGTATTTTCTGGAAGGGTATGGTGAAATAGGAATATAAATTCCTTTAATAGGCCTTTGAAGGCTGCAATAACTTTTAAGTACTTAAAATCATAAATTTTCTTTAGAACTCTGAGCTGTAAAAAACTTGTTAATATTAAGCAAAACATTGGCTCTAGTATACATACATTACATAGATCCGTGCACACAAAGAAAGTAAGTTCATTTAACTTTCTAGCACATAAACTGTTTCCTCTGTGCTTCATTTGATAGTCATCTCTTCATTTATTGCCACTATTATAATAGCAGTAATGTGTAGGATTAAAATGAAAGCACTAAAGCTCATTAAGTTCCTGGAATTTTTTTTATCCCTTCTCTCAAAATTACATGAAAACAAGAGCAAGAAAAAGAAAAGGTCTCTTTGGAGAAGACGATACTGTTTCAAAAATGTGGATTAAGATTATACCCCCCACTCCCTTTTCTAAACTTAGAATAGTTTTCTTCAGGTCTTGATTGTTTGATATCTTGCACTTCCCTTTTATATCTCAAGCCATAGCTGAAAACAATGTTTTTGCATATCAAAGGCTCCAGTGATCTGTCTACAGAGAAGAAGAGAATCCTGCTGCCATGCTCCAACTTTCCTCTTCTTGAGCTGTCTCTAAATATTCCCTGACACCAAGTCATTATAGCTGATCGGGCAGGATGAAAAGAAAAGTGACCCCCACTGGTACAGACACTGTGTCCAGGTTTCTGCAACATCAGATTGGGAGGCTTCATGGACACATGGTTTTGAAAGAAGCCATTATTTTTGAACAGACCAGATTTTAGAAACTCTGTGGTAAAATTAATTTTTAAATGCAAAAATCACTCTGGTTTTGGTAACAAAAGTAACATTGGGAAAACTGAACAGCAGCCTTTTTGCTCTTTATTCCAAGTTGAATGTTTTCCTGAACTTTGCTGAACCACATGGTTAAATTGGTTTTCCTGGGGCTGTGTAAGCAAGAGAATTACTCGAGATAGCAGGAACGTGTGGGCCTTGCGTGTGGACTTATCGCTGTGGTACAGCTAAGGGGACATCTCATTTTAAAATGTTCAACCTAAGTTGAGCTATAGAAAAAAAAAGTATCTAAGAAGAACATTGTACTTACTCTAAAGTAAAGAGTCCAGCTGCACTCGCTGTACTGTAGGCAGGCAATGGCTTAACAAAATAAATAGTTTTGGTATGTTTGAAAAGTTGGGATTTTTTCTAAAAACAGCATGAAAGATTTCCTTCCAAGCTGTGATAAAATGTGAATAAAATCAAGACCTGCCTCACTTGAGGTCACACAATGCTTATTTGAATTTCTAATCTACCTCTGTGTTCTCCAGCAGGAACTCTGGTAGCTCAGTGGCTTCTTTCTTACCATCTAAGTAACAGAGGAAAGGAAAACTACTAGGTATTTTTAGGTTATAAATGACAAAACTATCATTCAAAGCCGCCACTAGAATATACATACTTGATAAGCCAATTTGCTTACCCAGTGTACATCTATTCCAGAATTAACTCTGTATTTGTTTAGAATCTGAAACATATCAAGAACACAAAATCTGCTTATTTTTTAAAGTATTTGTGAAGTCCATCTACTGCTTATAATGTCAGTTGTGCTTACAAAGGTCATGCTGCAGCTTAAATAGCTTCACCAACTTCTTTTTTTAAAAAAAAAAAAAAGAAGTTCCACAGTGCTAATCTAGGCTTAAAACAATGTTCACACTTTGTTTTCTTCAAGTGTATTACTCAGGGTTAGTTGATAGTGACAGCAAAATGCTTTCTAAGCACCCTGTCTAGGAGCTGCAATTTCCACGATCATCATATTTCACGAAGGTGCCCCAGTCTTTTGTTTGGTGCTAGGCAAGCAGGAGGTCCTCTAGCTGTCTTTCCGAGGTGTAAAAAATGCAAAGGAGTTTGTTAGAGTGAGCCCTTCAGTCAGGCTGTATCACTGCGTGGTGGTGAAACTTTGTTGTTGTTTCTTGTTTTTTGTTGGAGGTGTCCTTTACTTGCACCAAACTTGTTCCAACTTCTTGTGCAGTAGGAATAATACTGCTTGTGTCTTATAAAGTCTAACTCAAGTGTCTTAAAAAATGCAAATTTTTATGTGATCTTCCCTCAAATGCAAGTAAATCTGACTTAGAAATGAATTCTAAGTAAAAGCTTGACTCCACACCTAAGATCAGCCAAACCAGTATTTGCTGTAGAGGATGGAAATGAACTATGAGTGGTTCTCTGAAGTTTACTTCTAAAATCTTTCTTAGTTTTGAAGATGCTGGGTTGAAAAGACCCAGACTATTAGTGTATTCCTTCTCCCTCTCTTGTTTTGACTACTCTACTGCTGGAACAGTTGCACGTAAAGAAAACACTTCGAAGGGGAGTCTTTTGCAATGGATTTTTGTTTTGTGTTTTAATGCTCTTTGAATTTAGGCAATTATGGCTTCTAGGTTTTCTTTTGAGAGCTGCTGCTGAGGTAACTTGTCTGGGCATTACATAAAAGAATAGAGAACAAATGCTGCCATTGTTTCAAGGGAAAAAATCTATTTCTCCCTTCTTGACAAGTTTTAGGTAGAATTATACCTGATAGAGAGTTTCTGGCACAAAACTGCAGACATGTAAAAACATTACTTAAACACTAGATAAAGTTTCAGTAGTTTTGTTTCTTTCCTTTTCAAAGCAGTTGTTTGCTCATCTCTTGATTACTAAATTTGCTTCTCAAAAATTAAAAAGAATGTGAAGCTTGTAAGAATGTTTGGATTCCTACAGCTCATGAAAGGCAGAAGGGAGTTAGTGATGCCGTAAGATGTGTACTGTACACTTTTCAAGATTCCTGCCCTGAGTGGTATTTGGCTGCTTATTAAAAATAAATGTAAGCAATCACGTATTAATTCTTCTGTGCATTCCTGTGCTTTGAAGTGATTAAGGAAAAAACTTGAGAGCTAACTAGCCATTAGCATCCATGCTTCCTGCTACAAGGAGACAAAGATGGCCATCTCCCAAGTGAAGCCACTTCAAATAACTGCAACTGCAAAGTTCGCAAACTCCAGCAATTGCTTTGATTAGTCACCACTGCCTTACACAATATCTGACAACTTTTAGCTACTAGTGACAGAGGAAAAAAACCAAACCAAAACAAACACCAAAAACCCCAACCCAGAAACTCATCATTTTGTTCTTGCTGTAAAATGTATCCACTTATTTCTGGAGATCAAAGCTCGCTGTGAGTTTACTACAGAGTTTTTTGCCCACTGGGGGGTGGTACATGCTACAAAACCTGTGCTTTTAAGAGCCACAAGTCAGATGTTTTTTGCTGCTGTCCAGTTTTCTCTGCTTTAATTACAACAAAGTCTCCTGTTGAGAAAAACAGAGACAGCCTGGAAAGGAGGGAGTTAAAAAAAATGAAATAAATCACTCTGAGAGTTTACAGAATTTCCCATGCTGATTACTTTCAGTATTTATCTGGTTGTTCTCCAGTTAAAATGGTGTAAGAGTACAAAAAAAAAAGAAGAAAGAGAATTAGCATTTTAAATATATGCCAAGGGCTGTCACTGTTTCTGGTATACAGAAGGAGCACAGAAGACAGGAAAAAATACAGCTTTAAGAAGTGATTAAATGTGGATGGAAAAATAAAAAAGCTTGATAGAGAGGCATGAAGTAGAAGGATTAGAATAACCTCAGTATGTTTTAAGATAATTGGCTTTCTGTAAACCCAGGTAGACACTTTGTTTATGAAATACATGAAATCCTATCTTAAACAGGGCTGTCTTGTATGGTTTTGGAATAAATTAAAGGAAACTTGAAGGTGGGTCTTCTTTTGTGGGAGGGAAGGGCACTGAAACCTTTAAAGTGTGACCTAATGCGTGGCATATATTGACAAGGAAAACACAGACTGATCTTTCTGTTTTACAGCAAATAATTCTTTTCTTTATACACTTGAATTGACAAATGCATTTTTCATTCTAATTCAAAGAAATCTTCGTTAAGACGCCATATCCCCAGGCGTCTGCTGATGGTGAGCATAACTGCTGTTTGTATCTTTTTGGACAGTATATTTTAGACAAGGAAATTGGGGTCAGGATAATGAACTGTTTTTTTAAAGTCGGAACATATTGAACCTATTTGTACACTTTTTCTTTGTATAAATAATTTACATGGAAATGCAAAACGTGAATCTTCTTGTTTTGAAGAGGCAAAGAGAAAATGCATTCAGCTGACGTGCAGGAATAAGATTTAATTGTAACGTAATTCCGCATTTTGGTATGAATCTGGTGTAAAAAATACTCCACTGTATCTGTTAATTGACCAGAATTGAATAACCTGTCGGTAACAGCATTCCATGTATTAGTTAATTACATACACTCGTCCTCGCGTTTGCAACACTCCTCACAACTTTGCCTGGATGTGCCAGGGTTGAGCTCAAACCCCTCTGCGGTCAGAAAGATTAAAATTGAGGCGACCTCAAAGAGCTGGACTGAGCCAGAAAGGCAGCTGTCTGTGCAAGAGCTGAGCTTTTATTCACCAAGGGGATGATCTTGGAAACTAAGCAGGAATCAAAAAAAAGAACCAACCAACCAACCCCACAATCAGAAAGCTGTGCCTGGGTGCTGTGAGCTATGGCAGATGCTGGGAAGCAGGACCGCTGCACTGGGAAATGCAGGAATACTCGGGCTTTGCCTGATCAACTAAGTTGCAGCGCCTAATTGCGTTTGAGGAAGAGGGTTAAAACAAAAGATTCTGGCATATCCAGCAGTCAGTAAAAGATTTTGGGGTCAGAATCACGTAGAGATAAGGTGTACAACGAAGTACGTGGTGAACTATTTATTTGCAAGCCATCTATAAATGAATTAGCTGCGCCTGTACGAGGGCAGACAATCACTTAATACACTGAAAACAGCTGAAAAGTTGATTAGAACTAGGCGAGGACCTATGAAATGGCAGGAGGATTATGAGCCTGCTCTTCTTCCCAAAGAAAGTGGGGCGTCGGGGCGGGAATTTGGGCCTGTTGCATTCTTTCCGTGCAACCATTTTGTTGCCCATCTTCTCGCCCGCAGACTTTGTGGTGCTGGGGGCAGAGCTGCGCAGGGGCGCGAACGCATCGCCTAGGCTTTTTTTTTTTTTTTTTAATAGATGCAGCAAGAAGGGATGGAGGGAGGGGGAAGTTTCCCAACCGTGGGAGCGATGCGGGGTACGGGCAGGAGCACCCCCCACCATCCGCGTTAATACGCGCGGCAGCGGTCCCAGCGCCGCGGGGCGCGGGCGCTGCTCTGTGTGTCCCCCCGCGCTGCTCTCCGCCCCTGCGCATGGCGGGTTTGGACTGGCTCCTTCTGGGGCCGGGGCAGCGCAGGCACCGCACGCCCAGCTCGAGGAGCCCCCGGGTGCGCTCCAAATGTGCAGGCTAAGCCCTCTGCGCTCCTGCGCGCCC
>WEIT01021215.1:99955-118712 GCA_013389985.1 Dryoscopus gambensis
GGGCGTGGCGCGGGGCCGCCGCTAGGGGGCGCAGCAGGCGGTGCCACAGCTCCTCCACGAATGGGCTGGGGGGGCCGACATGGCGCCTCTGCTCCGCACAGGGGGTCTCTTAAAATATTTCTTTACCCTTTTTTTTTCCGTGGCAGAGAAGCAGGGGTGCCGCTGGTGGCCATGCCGGGAGCGGGGTAGCTTCCCTTCATCCCCCAGTTCTTCCCCTTGTGCCCAGTTTTTGGCTGGGCAGGTGATCCTGGTTCCATGGTTTTGAGTCCAGGCACCGGGACAGGCCGCGAGTTTCACGAAGGCACTTTAGAAAAACCTGATTAAAACACAAATAAATTAATAAATTTCCTCAGTCCCTGTCGCCACATGGTTGCGAGCGCCATCACTCCCCTGGCATCTCTTTGGCTGTGGCACTTCGTGTAAGGCATTGCAGGCTATGGCAGCTTTGGAAGATGTGAGAGTTTTCCCGAGGTGATTCCTTTTGGAATCATCAAGAGGATACGAGCTGCCTGGTTCCTGCTCCAACCGCGACAGCGCTCACCAGGAGATACCTTATCGTGCCCAACCGGATTTAGATTGAGGGGGATTGTGGCCTGGCCAGGCTGCAGTCCTTAGGGATTTTTCCTAAATTTTCTGCTCTTCAAACATAACCAAAAATTTATGGTAGATAAAGGGCAAACTAGAAAACGTCTTCCTAGGTGTTTTTTCATAAAACCCAGTTGCCTTTTCCCATAGCTTGCAAGCACACTAGTAGTATTGGTTTAGGCAGATGTGGTCGACGTTTCCATTGTAATTTTTTTTTACATTTTCCATCAAATGGGTTTTTTTTCCTAGCAGACAGCTACTGCCTTCATGAACATCCTGTTCTCTTCATTAGCCGTGCACAAGTGATCCTGGCCATCTCATACAGGGTTTTGACCATCATGTTCTCCAGCACAGAGGCAGTGTCGGAGGAAAGGCAGGTTCCCAAAAACTCTGTTCTGCTGATCCTAGTTATCCTCCAGTTGCACTTTTTGCTGGAATCAGAAGACTACAAGACCAAGCTCCATAAATTTCAAAGAAGGCTTGACTTTTGTAAATCCTATGGAAACTGCCACATAGGTGCACCTTCTGTGTAAAGTTTCAATACTTCAATCACTGTTGTTTATCTTTTGTCAAAAACAAAAACAGACAAACTAAAAAGTGTCAAACCTCATCCTTTCTCAAGAGGAATTTTAGTAAATTTTTGAATGCTGCTTGATGTATTTCATACTTAGATGTATGAAATGTTATATACATGCTATATTTATTCTACTAATTAAAAAAAAATCTGGATTGATTTTCCTTGATAAGGAGGGAAAAGGATTTTTTCGCTGTCACTTCAATTCTAATCTTTCCCTGAAGAGAGTAATAATAAATTGACTTCAGGTTAAGGTGCAATTGTCTGTATTGATGGTCCTGGCAGTGAGATGTGCCCTAACCAGCCTAGAATAATCAACTGTATTGCATATACATCTCAATGTACATCTAGCACGTTATAAGCATATGGATACATATGTACATGTATTATACGAACAGTGATACATCTGGTATCACAGCATGCCCGTGTCTCGTCATGTGGGACAGAATAGTGGGCTGTGGAAAGAGTTGCCAAGAGTTTGGAAATGCTGCAGCTATCTTGTTGATTTTTTTTTTTAAAACTGAGATTCTTTTAAGATGATAGTAGTATTTTTCAAAAATGTTGTGTATTTGGTATTTCTCATGCTTGACTTAGCTGTATTAGGTAACAGATTCCAGGGTTATGTTGCTGTGCAATGTTGCTAAGCCTTAACGCAGATCTGTGGGATGCTCATAAAAGATGTATATGGTACTCATCCAGCTATCTCTCAGCTTAATTCCAAGGCTGGCCCAGGGCTTATGGCACTGGTTAGAAATTACAGTACATATTCCTAGAGAATTCCAAAGGGCATGTGAAAAATAATTAGTTTTTACCAGGTCACAGCTGCTCTGGAGCATTGAAAGGTCTTTAATGTGCTGTTGCAAGCAGATTTTTGACTGTATTCTTTTATGTAAACTCCATAAATATACTTCTTAAGAATGTGGGTAGCCTTTAAAATACTCTCCAAAAAAACCTGTTGTACATGGAGATTTTGACCACATTCTCCATATTTGTTTTAAAATGTAGAAATTCAAGGTGTCTTCAGTTCCAGGAGAATGGAGAAGTTATGTTAATAAGGATGGAGTCACTCACATGTTGGGAATAAAAATAAGAATTTTTAACACAAACGTGCCAAAGCCTAGGAATATAATGAGAGATTTTAATTAAATTTCTAAGTTAAAATAGTGTTTTACCTGTATTTTGTTTATAGAATTAATTAATGCTCATGACACTGAGATTAAAGTTCTTGTCAGACCTACGGGGAAATTACCTTTTGGAAGACAGGGTAATCTTGTTAACGCTTCATGGGCTGAGAGGGTTTAAAAGGTGTCGAGTGGGAAATTCAGAGTACTCACACTACATAATGCGTTTCACAGAATTTTACTGCAGGTTTATAACATCCTCTTGTAAAGTGCTATTAGGTCAACATGTTAATGATGATGCTTGTTTTTTTTTTTTTTTTCCTGAGCATCCCGATGGTGTGATAAGAATTGAAGTTCTGGGAAGTCCTTCAGCCAAGGGTTGACCTGAATGACTCTCCCTGTGACTTGACAGGCTTTTTGGATATACTTTGTCCCGCTGTAGATCAGGTTCCAGTCATATACATTTCTGGGTAAGACACTTACGATGTGTTGAGAAACCAAACACCTTGACTGGGAAGTGAAATTGAATCTGAGATCACTCATCCTCAGTGAAGAAGGAGAGGGCTGGCTGTCTTCAAGAATCAAAACTGAACCCTGCTTTGTTGAGCTTCTCAAGGACAGATTTCTGTCAGATAAAGCTGAGAGTAATAGCTTGATATTCAATGGAATAAGCTGAAATGAATGTTAGTGGGTTTTAGCTTCAGGCTTTTATGAGGTTATATTGATTTTCCAAAGCAAGCTGTCCCAAATCTAAGTTAAGCATAGGCTGATTTGTAGAGACATGTAAGGAAAGAGGACACTATGATGTATGAACTTCAGTATGATATATGTTCTGTAAGGTTTCCTGATATTCACTAAGTAGAGTTTCTCCGCAAATACAAATTGCATTTTGTGTTAGATTTTGGTCTTTAAGTGGTCTGAACCATTTCAGAATTAGAATCCAGTTTTGGATACATTCCTTCCAAATATAAATGTTAGTCAAATTCAGCTTTCAGCATTGTGTATGTACATAGAGTAACTTGTCAAAGTTGGTGCAGCAGCTCTGTATCAAATGCAACAAAAATGGGAGTGTAATCATGCAAGACAGTCCACAGCAGAGCTGAAAAGGTATGAAGAGTCTAAAACTAAATACTCATTTAAAATTAGGTGGGCTCAAGTGTGCTTCTTTCTTTTCCCCTGCCAGAGGAATGTTAGAGATAATAGTTGTAACTGTGGTTATTTTGTCTCTCTGTAAAGGCCAGGAGGTTAGACCACTGCACCTGCATTTTCTGCCATTCCTCCCTCTTCTCTGTATGCCTTCTCCCTGTTCTTCTTTCCAGCTCTCCTAAATAGCTCCAGGGAAAAGCCCCGTCAACTCAGAAACACCTGTGATGCAATCACATCTGTATTTTCCCTAAGGCAGATAAACAGCTTTGCTTGTGAGATCATGTGCTATGGATAGCAAAATTAAGTAACTTAATAGGGTACTTGAAATTGCAAAGCCTTTGAGTAAGGTATTTACTTTTTATTATTTACAGGACATACTGCAATGGATTAAAAAAGCCGACTACGTAAAGTCCATACCAGGAAAGTTTGCTCCTAATGCTTAAAGTTGATATTTGTATTTAAAAGGCAATTTCCTCTATTTGTTAGATGTCAAACCATGAAGCCACCATGACAACATTTTTAGGAGAAACAGCGCTAACTGCTTCACAGCTATGGAGAACATGGAGTTTTTTCCTTGCTTACTTGACAAAGTAAGTGATGCTGTCAGAACAGGATAGACTTTCCTTTCGCTTGATGTGGCTTTGAAAGTGTGTTAAAGGGAGGAAAAATAGTGTTCCTCCAAAACAACCTTAAAAATCTTAACTGAGATTGTTAGCAATGTCTAGTGTGTGAGAGGAAGAATCATGTGAAGGAAAAAACCTGCTGTTCTGCCCTCAGGGTAGTTCTTCATTTGCAAATTCACGTTTTTATGGATGAGGCCTATGCTGAGCTGAACAAAGTGGTAAATGCATTTTTACACCTACCTCTGTAGAAAGGATTCCAATAGTACAGAAATACATTAAGAAAACCCCCCAAAATAAAAAAAAAATACCACAACCCAAAACCTTCTGAAATGGCAGAAAAAAAATCTGGTGCAACTTTGGTCTTGGGCTCTTTCTTGGAGCTTTATTTGCTGCTTATGCAACCGTTGCCCAGAGCCAGCCTTTGAGGATAGAAAGATATGCAAGGCAGGGGTGATTTGGGGATTGGGGTGGATGACTCCTTTCTGTCCATGTTCCTGTTTTCCCTGTTAATGTTGGAACTCTTGCTGCTCCTGCTGTTGCCTGTGTAGATACTGATCAGACAATCAGGCACAATTCATGTTTCTTGTTATATTTTCCTATGCAGTTTTCATAAATCTCAGTTCTTCATAGGTTTATTCTGAAAGCTTGAAAGTCACATGCTTGCTCTCAAGTCTATTTTCAGGCCACAAAAATAGTTCTTCTGGTCCTTCTCTTTGTTTTTACTTCCTGATAGCCCCAGAGGATTTTCCGCCTTTTTCTTTCCTCTCACTGTACTCAGCCTCCCTCTGCCAGGCTTTCTGCATATGCCCTGCCTCTTACCCACCTCCTCTCCCCCTCCTGCAGTGCCCAATAGTTGTTTCTCCACACATAAACCCACATGGGAACATTCACATTCCAGCTTTTTGTGCATCGATCTTATGCCAGGAGAAGCTGCTTCTGCTGAACTTTTTTCTCTCCCTCATTATCCTTCTTTGGCCCCTTTTACATGTTAGATAGTTTCCTATTTTCTTTCCTCCTCCTATTAGTTGAGCAGTTTCACTTAGGTCTAATCTGGTAAAATTACAGTGGCCAAGTTTTCTGCAGTTGTATAATTATGAGTTCCCCAATTTGAATATTTAGCATTCTTTGTAAACGCAAAGCAAGTGTATGAGGATACAGTGCTGCTGAGGGCATTAGATGGTGATCTGTAATCTCCACAAAAATGTACAACCCCTGCTTTGCAGGCAAATCAAATCAAAGCATTAGCACACTGTTTTGGCCAAATGCACCACCCTAGTTGTTTGTGTCTAGTCTGTGTTAACATCTAGCAATGAGCTGGAGTCTGTGCGTTTGCTGATTTGCTTGTGTAATACCTGGGTTTGAAATTATGAAAGACTGCCTGTGTTGAATACATGAATAACTCAAAAGTGTTTATTCTTGGGAAGGACTAAGTTTACATTGTCTGAACAGATTTATTTAGTCGTGAGCAGGGGTTATTATTCTGTCTTCTTCTGTTCAGCAAGAGAGGGTGTTTCAGGAGGCTTTGCACAACAGCAGTTAATGGGTTTAGCAGAAAGTTATGGGTTGATATGGTCATTAAAAGTGAGTTAACAGGTATTTTGAAATTTCCCTGGCCATGAGAAATGTAGTTACATTTGATGAAATTCTGACTCAGGAAAAGGACACACATGCAGAAACTTTATCTTAGTTGAGAAAACAAGTAACTTTTGTACAAGAGTCAACCCGACCAGCACCATCTGCGTGAATTGGTGTGGGCGCTGGTGTGTTTTCAGCATCTGCTGGCTGAATGTGCTGTGGAAAGATCCTTGAAGCTACACAGAAAAAAGGATAGTTGTAAGGCATATGTGTGTGCTCTTTCACATTTCCTTTCCTAGTAGTATATTATTAATGGTGATTTTACTTTTTACCCATGAAATTTTGTTTAGCATTTCCCTCAAATGCAAAGGAGATCTCATTCCTAAAGCACTGGCATGCTCAGCAGAGGCATCCTATTTCCTTTGAGTCTCAGAAGCACATTCAAGTTGGAGGGTTTCCCAGGTATTCCTAGAGCAATCTCTCTTCAGTTTTCACCCATTTCCAACACCTAGAATGACTAGGGACGCTGAGGAGTGAGAGAAGCTCTCCCCCAGCAGGTGTCTGCCCAGAACTTGCTGGTAAGCAGGGAAGTGAGAAGAAGGCCTGAGACCTGGGAATTACTTTGAGCAGGTGATGAACGTGCATTATTTAGTGAATATGACTTGCTGCTACTGAGGATGAAGTTCCTTGAAGTGGTAAGAAGCTGAATTTTCATGGGAATCAGGATCTGAAATTTATTTTAAGCTTCGTATCTGGAGCAATGTTGTATATTTTCTTTTTTTTTTTTCCTCCTTCCTTAATCCATCTTTAATCTCCTTCCTCAAAGGTTTTGTTCTTTGGCCTTTGGTGGACACACACTAATTGCTGCTGCCAGTCCGAAGGCCTTGGGGGAAGTGTTGGGAGTCCTAAAGAGAAATAACCTGTAGGAACCCATAAGAGACCTTCAGCTCTGTTACTCAGGAAAACAAAGGCATTTTGGCTGACCTCGAGATGGATGTAGCTGTGTGTGATGTGCAGCACGTAAGAGAGTTGACTTGCCTGAGAAAGTGACAACAGCATCTTTGTTAGGGAAGAACAGAGTCTGACTCTTTCTAGTTCCTTGTTTCTCTTCTCACCTTAAAAACAAGAAAACCAAACTCCTGCCTTTCATGTACACAGCTGAGCATGCTTTAGTCTCCCCTAAGAGTGGTCTACACTGTAGTAGCTTTGTATCCAATTCATTGGTGGGGAAAAAGATTTTCAAAGCTGCTTCACCATCACTCTTGCACCTGCTTCTCCACCCTAAACCCCACTGCTTTTCGCTGAAGGTTTGTGGCATTGATGCCAGAGGCTTCATCTCCATTCCCTTTGGAGAGGAGTTGTAAGAAAGGTCAAAGGCAGGCCTAGCTCTGCCAGGACAGCAGGTTAAGTTCAAGGCCTGTAGCAGTCATTATAGTGTAGGTGATGCCATGGGGTAGAGAGATCAGTGATATACACTCTTGGGTGGTTTGGCTTTTCATTTCTTTGCTTGGTACTCTAGATAGGTTTTAAAACCAGAATATAAATCCATTTCTAATCTTTAGGTATTTTGACAAAACTCAGAGGTGCAAAACTCAGTTTTGCACATTGCTGTGAAAGCAAAAACTGTGTGGTGATGGTACTGACAGGGCTAGCTGGACCTATGATCTGAATCAAATATGGTATGTCTGTAGTCCTAATTAAAGCATTACTGTATCTCTCTCCACATACACACTTTCAGATACAGTAGAATGTGTGAGAACTATTGAATTACCACTTATTGACCAAAAAAAAAAAAAAATCTTGATTTGAATGAGAGAGGCAGACAGAGTCCCTCATTAAAACTGGAGTAGTTCTTGACCTTAGCAACGATTCTTTAAAGTCACGCATTTCTCAAACCACCAGCAGCCTCAACTAGCACATCGTCTATAGGTTTTGTTCACCTGATATGTACCTCAGCATGTCTTTAGGTAGATTAAGAACCATGCAAGATGCTTGCTACAATAGCAACGTAGTTTTGTGCATAAAACCTCAAATCTTTTACGAATAAATTTGCCATAGTACCCCCTGAGATGCAAAGTATGATTTTTGAAGGTGATGCTTGAAATACCTGCTTTTGTTGTTCTAATGCACTGAAACCAGAAGTTTGCCTTGCAAATACCAGCAGATGCAACACCCAAACTCCAAGAGCAGCTCAGGAAGAGCTGTTAACAGCTGCACTGGGAAATTACCTTCATATTTAAATATGAATGCGTCTAAAAATAGCCCCAGTGAGAACTGAAAACTCCATTTGTTGATAGCCTGCCTAGTATTTGTCTTTATTTCTAGTTGATGTTATTTTACATTATTGTTCGTGGATATAACAAAGCCTATTTCATTTCTTCTTGATCATTTTTCCCAGGGGTTGTAGAGAGTTTCTGATTGCAATTGTAAATTCTTTAGCGAACAAGTCATGATTGCTATGGATTGTTCAACCACAATCATTTAGAGCCTATGCCAGGTCAGCTCTGTGCACTCTGTACTCTGTGCACACAGTGGAGTGTAGAAGCACATAACAGAAGGGATTCAGGTTATTGAGTTCAGGTCCTCGATACTCCAGGCAAGAGCATCTAAAAATGGGTTTGCGCAATACATCTGCCTGGCTGCTGCCACAGAGGGCAGCCCCATCTCCACTTTTGCATCAGCTTGTGTTTGGCCAGGCCTTCAGTCGGCTCAGCTGCCAAAAATGCAGACTTCCTCCCAAAATGAGATACATTTTGCCGGTGCTGCTTTTCGATGCAGCTTGTGATGGAACTAGACAAGTTCTGGTGCCTGTGGGACCATCCTGTTCCAGTGCATTTTGGTTGTTGGGTCCAGTGTGCTGCACCGTGCGGCTGAAGTTGGCTTTTGTGGTCAGCTTTAACAGTACTGCAGGTACGCTTTTCAGAGAGGTGAAAAGTCAAGTTTTAAGCCTCATTAGGTGCTCTATTTAGTCTCCATGGATTTAGTGGAAACTTTCTGTGCATGTGTGCATGGAGCGGTTTCAAGTCAAATCCATCCGTGTGAAGAGCAGATGAGCCAGCTCTGAATGACAGCCAGTCACACTGCACGTCACAAATTGCTGCTGGCTCAGTTTCACTTATTTGTTTATTTACTTCACCATTCTGAGCTGCCTGCAAAACAACTGCAAAGCCCTGCTGCCTGCTAGTTACGGTTTTCCACCCACCGTCACCATTCAAAACTGACTTCAGCGCTGCATCTGTGAACTTCTGCCTCAGAGGTCTTGTACAGACTTGTTCTTAGTAAACGTACAAGTTTGGCATATGCAGCTGTCAAATTTCTTACGGTTTATGTCGCCTGTCATATTACTACAAAAACATTTTTCTTCTTTGCTTTTTAATTTGTGAAACTAAAAAAAAATACTCATCTCTTTCTGTAACCAGTAATTCTACATCTACTGTATTTTTAATAACAATAGATGCCATAACATGCTGGGGCTGTTACTGTGGCATTACTTTGTTGTTTTCCCGATGGTCTAAGGATGTTAATATGTTGGCCAAATGCCTCATTGAAAGGATTGTGGTATTGGCATGGAAACTGGCACTTTGATCAAATTGTGTGGCAGCTGTTCATTTTGTCGTGACTGTAGCAACCCTTTGCTCTCGCAATGTGGTGCTTGCGTTACTTAAGGTTTCAAGTAGAAACAGTCTCATATAACTGTTGCAGAAATGTGTAGCGCTTATTCTGGGAGTCCCTGAGCAGTGGGTGCTGCCAAAGACAGGGCAGGATCTCTTCACTCTTGTGACCAGTGACTGGAGGAGATGGAATGAAGCTGAAGGGGAGGTTGAGGTTAAGTATCAGGAAGGGGTTTTTTACCCAGAGAGTGGTTAGGCACTGGAACAGGCTCCCCAGGAAAGTGTTCACAGCACCAAGCCTGACAGCTCCAGAAGCATTTGCACAATGCTCTCAGGCACATGGTGGGATTATTGGGATGTCCTGTGCAAGGCCAGGAGTTGGACTCAATGATCCTGATGAGTCCCTTCCAACTCAGCATATTCTGTGATTCTATGATTATTAATCCTATGTAGCCAGCTCTGAAATCCACCTGCCTTCTCATCCTAGGGTGGTTTGGGTTTGTTCCATTCGCAGAGATGAAGAGAAGTTATTAACATTGACCATTAGCTGCTTTTGAGTGACTGCTGGGAAAACATCAATGTAACTCTGTAAACCCAGGAATGCTGTGCATAAACGCAGGGAATGGACAGTTTGTCCTTTGCAATGGTACCCCAATCTGTAGAATACTGTGTACTAGGAAAACATATTCACATAAGCTGGGCCACAGAGCCAGGAGGACATAGCGTGGGTTTGCATTTTCATTTTGGTGAGCAAACACGTTGCTGTGTTGTGTTTGTGGCAAAAAGCAGAGGTAGATGGGAATGAAGGCAGCCGTGGCAGCCAAACCAGGAGTCATTTACCAGAGGAACGATGAGGCATCACTATAACAGGCACTGACCTGTTACTGGCCTGTGAAGGGTTGTACCTTTCCACTTTGAAGCTCTGCAAGTTTAATAGTTTTAACCCAAAGACTTTCGAATTCTGTTGGATATCCCTCTAATACCATAGATACCTTTGCATACGTATTTTTTATGTCATCTCATGGCAGTGATATGCTGCCTGGATTATAGGCATCTTTTTGAAATTGCCAATTAAGGTTCCTTTAAAGTGTTTGGATTTGCAGACTGAGCTGTCTTCTGTATTGTTTCAAAAGTGAGTGTTATAAATTTTGCTAGCATTAGTGTGTTGTTTAGAAAACATGTTATTTGATATCTTCAAGTCATCTGACTTTTTCTGGGTAAGAGGGAGAGCACTGCAGACAAAGGAATTCTAAAACCTGTGCTTTCAATTTGTGTGTCCTGTGGCCTGCCAGCTCTTTTACCTCTTTCTGGATGGCTTAGTCATCCCTGTAGTTAGTAGTGAGTCTGCTTTAATGTAGGCACTTGAGGCCTGTGTTTTGGGTCTGTTATTTGGAGTTTGTAGCATTTTAAAATTTTAAAGCCATTACTTTGTAGTAGTATATTGCAGTGATCTGCAGCAGAGAAAACAAATTGCTTAGTACAGAAGTAAATAATCTCCTAGAATAAGGAAAAAAAACCCATGCAGAAGAATAAAGGAAATATTTTATGGCTTCTAGAACTTTTTTTATAATCAAATGTGACTGCTTTTCTCCCTGTCTGTGCTCTGCACACACACGCACATACATATTTCCCTTACATTCCAAATGTTTCTGATCAGAGCAGCTAGTTGCAGGCACAAATGCTGTTAGGAAAATATCAGTCCTAGAAACAGCAGCTATTGAAAGATTAGAAGTGACTGAAAACAAAATCTTGTAGAAGAATTTCTAATGTAATTGTAACATAATTTGTTGCTGCTCTTACTCTGCTATGGCATGATTAAGTACTGAATTTGAATCAGCTTTTAAAGGAAAATGCTTAGTTTCATTCCACAGCACAATTGGCAACTAAATAAAAGTTCAGACTGGATTTTTTTTTTCCAGCCCTCTTTTCACAGAGACAGAAAAATGTACATAAGGTCTTTTGTATTTTGCAGAGAGGAAGTGTAGCACAATAGACCATTGGAGGAAAGCAATTCCGATAATCAGTTTTCTGTACTACTTATTACAACTGGTCAGGACTGAGGTTTAATTAAATTTTAGGGATAAAGGACAATAGAGTGTGCTAAGGATGGCGAGTCAGCTTAAACTTAGAATTTCCTGGCTTTAATCCATTTCTGTGCCAGCTCAGTAGTACTTCAATGTATGACTTCAGATGGGATTCTCTTGTATAGAAAGTAATAACTGTAGAGGTTTTAGAAGTTTTCCAGGGTCTCTTTTGACTTCCAGAGTAATTATTTGTTCATGAGTGAGTAATGGGAGTGTGGCACCTGGGAATGCCCCCCTTCTGTGTCGAGGTTTAGCATTGTGGGTTTGCACAGTAAGATGGCAAGTTTGTTAGTTTTTAACTGTTTTTAAAGCAATGCTAAAATATAGTGATTTCAAAAGGATAATTTATAAAGAGCAAATGCTTTTTGACTCTTAAATGTTTGTATCAAGTTGAGAGAAGATGAAAATACTCTGGTGTGCCATTGTGACATTTAGAGCGACCTTCTGTATAATGGGGCCCAAATAACCTCTTGACACTGTGTTTTAGAATCACAGCTGTCACAGGCACAGCTTCAAAAGGCATCCTGTCTTCCAAGGTGAAGAGTCTGCTGCGTATCTTAAATATGAACTGTTGTAAATTTGTCCTCCAAACTGCCCTTGCTGTTAAAACCTGTTCCAGTTTGTGATCTAGTGTCAGTGGTGTTGGACATTCTCAGCAAAATGAGTAATCTCCGTGATAAGAATTGTCACATATTCTGGGGTTTGATGCCTGCAGGTAAACCACTCTTACCTTGCTGTTGGATGTGTATATTAACTATATTCTTCCATTTGCCCACAGTGAAACAAATTTTCTAGGTTTTGAATTCCTTCTTTAGAGCTTTTCTAGTGCTTTTCTAGAGCCATTTACATTTTTTTCCCCAAGATGGATACAGCTGCAGCAGTGATTGCTTCAGACTGTGCTCAACCAACAGTGCAAATTCAGCATCAAAAAGAATTAAACGAAATTTAAATTCTTTATTGATAGCATTCTCACTTTGGCATACTTTTTACCACGCTTTTTTATCAGACTGGCAGTCTACAGACCTTTTAAAACCAGTTTTGTAGAATTCTATTTCTCAGGCACATCCAGAGTATTAAAAAAAAAAGAAAAGCAGAAAGGACTATCTTGCAGGGTGCCTGGAATTTTGCTTTTGTATTGTTTAGTAGTCGCAAGAAGCTTGAGCTGGTACTTTTGCCCTGCACTGTACTTCTGTGCTACATTATTGTTTATTAATGAATAAGTGCCACTGTTTTAGGATCCATTTATATAATTATTAGATAATTAAATAAAATATACATATTGTGGAGAACCTTAAAACACTATGTTGGGCTATGTTTAATTTTCCCACTGTGAAAGAAGACACTGCTTCACAAACTTGCCTTTCATGCTTTTTCCTTCACATACTTTATACTTTTGTGGGTGATATGCTCAGCTAAACTGGAATGTTATGCACAGTCTGTGCTGCACTTTTGCATTACAATAGTTTTTCTTCAGTAATGATGTGAGAAATTCAAAAAACCCAACATGATAAATCAATACACATCTTAGATCTTTTGTATCTATCTGCTTTTTAGCTGCTGTTATAGGGTACATTTGTGGTCCTACATGGTATGGGTTTTAATAACTAAAATTTGAAAAGGTTTTAGGCCTAAAAAAGTATGTTCATAATTAGTTAATTCTGATGTAGAATTATTTTTTTTGAATAAATTAGAAACTCTAATAAAATGGACAAGACACCTATGAATTTTGCTGATGCATGATTAAAGTGAACACTGCTTCACACTACCTAATTGTATAAACAGTATTAGTAAGCCTAATTTTATAGACTGTAAATATTTGGATTGGTATTTGTCATAGCATTTAGTTAGGACAAGCCCCTATACTGAATTTATTCCCAGCCTAAGACATATGCTGCTTTTACACAGATGTTCCAAATCACTGTATTCAGGCTGCTTATTCCCACCTACTTTCATGAATCATTTGAAAAGGGAGGATGGAAAACACCGACAATTTTAGCAGATGCAATTCCAGAAACTCATTAATAAATACGTTTCACATACCCCCAAACCTTGAATTAACAATAAACCTGATAGGAGAATGTGAAATTGATACCTACTGCCCATTTTTTCCAGTGTTTGTGCTGTAAATGGTACAGGGAAGGCTGTTGAGTAATTTTGCTCAGTGATGGGCTACATACTGCTTTTACAGAGACCAATTTTCTGCTTCAGACAACAAAAGCTCTAAATTTTGTTTTGTTGTTGTTATTTTTTTTTAAATTCTAATTGCTGAAAAATTATTTCAGCTAGTCTTGCTTATCATATAACAATAAAGCTTTAGGGCAATTGACCTGCTGACCTTAATTCCCAGGAAACTGTCACATTTCTTCTTTATTCCTTTGTTCATCTTAACAATGTGACCCAAAATACTACTGAGCTTTAAAGTTTCTCAGCGTAGTAAGGTCAAGCTTTAGTCGCCATAGTTACAGTTCAGCTCTGCGGGTCAGAGGGCAAATAGATTAATGATGTCAGACACATCTTTAAATGGTTCTTACACCGCTTCGCCATGCGGTGAGCAGCTGAGCATATTTGAGATGACAAAGGCCTTCTTAAGTCTTGCTAATAGGAGGATCTTTGGAGACGTCTGATGGAAAGGTCCTTTCCGCTGTGTGCCGGCGTTCAATATCGAGCGGTGGTGGGCACTGGCGGCGGCTGCTTCACTTCACACTGTCAGAAGAATATTGCAAAGAGTGGATAAATAGCTGCTGCTCCCCTGCGCCTTTCGTTCTGGGCATCCAGTTCCTTTGTCCAGGATTCAGTCCAGTGGTTAAAAGCCTCAGAGAGGATGTAAAATAGTAAGCTGGAAGAATATATTGCCATTCTCGATGAAAGACGTGCTCTTTCCTTTGCAATGGTGAGGTGAAGCCAAGAGATCTGTGGTTGGCGTGCCTGTTTCCTGGTAGTTATTAATAAAAGCCCCTCTTCATACATGTAATAGTCAGACAGATATTAAAAACATATCTACATTCTTCCTCTAGATAATGAAACTTTTTAAATTAAAATGGGAAATATGGGTCGCTTGATGACTTACACGGGTTCCTTGTGGAATAGGCCTTGGTGGTTTGGTCTCACATAGCCCGTTTGTATCAGAATTCAACAAGACTAAGTAGCTGTTTGATCATTTTAATTTACGAGCAAGAGTATTTTTCCTTTATGAGATCTTATTACTTGCCCACCTGCACTATTGCACTTTTTTCAGAGAATGATGCATGTTGCACAAAAATGAAAAGCTGTGGGTGACTTGACATCATTGCTATGTTAGTTAAAAAAAAAAAAACAAACCAAAAAACCCCCCAAACCCAAGAAAAGCACTTTCACATGCACTGTATCCCAGTATCTTCAGCAAGCTTCTGATTTTGAAATAACATCTATGTGAACCGTGAATTTATTCTTGAAATGGAAATCCAACTAATGGCTTGTGTAAGTCTCCAAACTGAATATGAAGAATAAAAACATATCCTGAAGTATGTACGCAACATCATTATTTCTTTTATTTTATGTGTACGCTGTCCTTCATTAAAATGCATTATCAATTCATCATTGGGTAGTTGACAGCAGGAAAGTAGGAACCTTTGATGTAAAACTAATTTACATGAAGAGTGGATTCAGAGCCTCTCCACAAGGGAATGTCCTGATGCTGCTGGATGGAAGAATATTGTCAGTCCTGGGAAAGACTTGATTACCTGGCGCTGCATTACAGCCTTTGCTTGCAACTAGTGAAACTGTATTTCCTCTTCAATCCACTGGAATTAATTGCAACAGAAGAATATGGGACACCTGATGGTCAGCAAAATAAATGCTGTTCTGCCTGGGCTTATTCTGTTGGGCTGTATCAGGGGCATAGCAAACAAATATTTATGTTCTTTCAGAGTCTTTAATATATTACTTATGCCTCTGAAAGGTGCACTGTTAGCTTTTTGGATTGTTTTCCTAAACCTTTTTTATCTTTATATTTGATATTTAGCAGATTGTTTTCCCTTCAATCTGAAGTTCAGGGAGTGCAGTCTTGTCTTTATTCTAATACTGTTGAAGAATAGACCACTGTAATCAAGTTTAAATATTTCTTTCTTTGTTGCTGTGAGGTGAAAGAAGAAGCATATTTTCCAGTATTACTTTTCCAGCCTTGTAGGATATATTACAGCCTCTTTCTCTATAGCTCTCTCATTCCTGTGGCCAAGTGCACAGCTTCCTTTTCTTCCTCAGAGTACTAATGTAGTACTTGAGAGTTAAGTGCTGCCCCCCATTTCTTGTGTTCACAGGTGCCCTTCTCCACCAGTCCAAATTGTTTCACTGGTACTCTCACATCCTTCCCTGTAAGAAGTTGCTGCTTTAGCACCTCCTTTTTCACATGAAGTAAGTTTTGATTCCTTCAATTAATAGAATCATAGAAAGTTTTGGGTTGGAAGGGACCTTAACAATCATCCAGTTCCAACCTCCTGCCATGGACAAGGACACTTTAACTAGACTGGGTTGCTCAAAGCCCTATCCAGCCTGGCCTTGAACAGTTCCAGGGATGTGTCATCCACAGTGTCTCTGGACAGCCTGTTTCAGTGCCACCCTCACAATAAAGAATTTCTTCCTAATATCTAAACCTACTCTCTGTCAGTTTGGATCCATTACCCCTTGTCCTGTCACTCCATGCTCATGTAAATAATCCCTCTCCATCTTTCTTGCGGACTCCCTTCAGTTACCCTTCAGAATATCACCCCTAAGCCTTCTGTTGTATAAATTCTTTCAAGCTTATTAGTGTTTTGGAGACTTTCATATGTCAGCTAAGTTTAAGAAGTTAACTGATATTTTTGAAGAATATTTCTCTTAAAGAGTAACTGAGTTTGTCTTGGCCTTGGGAAAACTGAGGAGTTCCATGTGTGTGGCATACCTGGATGTACTAAATACTGCAGCTGGGCCCATGGCATACAGCCAAAGTGGGAGAGGGGGTCTGGCTGCACAAGAACGGGGGCAGAGCTCCAACAATTCACCTCGATAGTAAAACATGGATAGAGCACTGGGTACTAAATGAGCGAGACACTGCTGGTCCTTGTACAGGTGCCCTACCAGGACAGGGAGAGCTGTTTTCAGGCAAGATACTCTGCTGCAAGGTGAAAAAGCAACTGCTGCAAACTTTCTGCAGAAAACTCTTCCACTTGTTTTCTTACAGCTCTGTGCACCTTTCAGTTCTGTATTGGTAGAACTGCTCAGCCAAGGGACTTCTTAATATGGCAGGTTCGGGACTGACAGCACTTGTATCCCCTGGGAGCTGTCAGATACTGTTGCTGAGGTTTGATTTGCCTGTGATCATTCAATGATTAGTAATGACACTATTTCTTTATGGTCATTATTTTGAGGGAATTTTATGTGATTGACAGAACCACATAATTAAGAAGGATGAAAAAACCCCCCACCCCAAACTGCGAGCTAGCCAGCTCTCAAAATGTGCTCTGTGATGTGGGAAAATGTAAGTATTATGTCGTTCTGTGGATGTGTTGATTTAGACATTGACAATGTAACCTAAGATCCCTTGGATTCTAGAGCCTTATCATGTGTGATTTACTGGCCTGTTCAAATCGTTAGGAACTGCATCTCAAATTGATTTATTATTCTGTAACAAATAATAGCAGACAAAGGTTGGCCTTAGTTTACATGTCCTAGTTATGAAGTGTATTAAAGGGGCTTGCTCTCCTTAACTGATGGACAGTGATTCTCTACTGGGTGCAGACTATTGAGATATAATAAACTAATTCTAAACCTGGTAAAACAAATGCTAGAAGACTAAAAAATGTATTAGAATCTCTGGCTACAAATTTACATGCCATATGCTTCCCAAAAAAACCACTAAAAATCAAGGAAATTTGCCAATTTAATAGTGAGTTTTGCTAGGTTTTAATTCGTATGTTTTGACAGATGTTGTAGCCACATGTTCTGATAGATTTTTTGTGTCCATTAAGCACCGATATCCTTCGCTGGCTTCAGCCACGGCATGAGAGATGGCGGTGAGTGCCTTTGCAAAACGTCCATGGGAAGGGACTCCCTTTGTCCAGCTCCAGAGATCCCTTGGAGTGACTGACAGCAGAGCTTGCTTTCCTTGCTTTGAACAGTCAGAGTCCTTTCGTTTGCAGCCACTTGTAGGATATCTCCATGAGTTTTCTTTGTGCTCCCTAGCGTTGCCCCTCCACTAGTCCCTGTGTCTGAGCTTTCATTCCTGGTGAAACTCAAGGCACTGTTACTGGCCCGTGTCTTTCCCTATCTGAAACTAATTCTTCTTCCTGATGGTCTTGAGGGCAGCCTGTGCTAGTCACATCAAAGGTCTGGTTTCTTTCAGGGCAGTACTTGATAGGGATGGAAATTTCCACAATCCTTTCCTGATGTTAATAGAGGAGCTCTGATTTATGAGACATATAATTCTTCCAGTTTTAACTTTTACAATTCATGAAGCCACTTGTGTCTGGGGTATTATTAGATTAGGTATCCATTTTCTTAATAAAAAACGTGGATAAGTGGAGGCTCAACATGAAGATTCAGAAAGGAGACTGTAAAAAAATTACTGAATAATATAATTATTTTTCAGGATAATTTGTTTTATACTAATCTTACTGTGCAAAATGTGCCTGAGCACAACTTGAAGTGAATTGCAGTCTACTTCCAAAGAACAATTTTCATGTATGATAATTAAGTAACTTCTGATATCTCTGTGCTATCAAGTACCATGTTTGTTTTTCTTTTTCAACACAGTGCATTACAAACCACTGCTGTCCTCGTTACTGCATCAAAATAAACCTGTGGAACTAAAGTTTTCACCATTTTTGTGGCTCAAAAAATTTATTTGGGAAGCTTGTAACGAAAACTTTCCAATATGAAATACATTCCCTGGACTTCGAAAGTGGCACAAAGGCCGATTTTTCGAGGTGATTTCCTAAAACCAGAGGCTTGGACCATTGCATGTGTGGTGTGGTTACATGAGCGACTGTGTACAGTGACTTTTAAGCCATTTACCAATTTAAGACAAATGGGAATTAAATGATGGGGGAAACCTGTAGTAGCCAAATCTACTGACATGCTGCTTTTTTAACGTGAAGTTTATAAAAGCCCTTGAGTGTCGTGTCTGATCTGATTGTCTGCCTTTATAAATGGTGTCTGGCAGAGTGGATGTAATTTGTGTACAAAAATGAAATGAGTGCTTAAGGGTAAAAAGTAGCACAGCTTTTTTAATATAAACACAAGCATAATGCAGGCTGCTTATGGAGGCCTTACTATTTTCCTGTATTAAATCTCATCATTTACTGTGCACCCCTACTTAGGTAATGTTTCATTTTAATTCCATTCATAATGAACATTCTTATTTTTGTAAAGCATCTGAGATTTCTTTTTGGTCAAGAACTCTTTTGAACTGCCCGGTAGTACTACT
>WEIT01021219.1:10179-75063 GCA_013389985.1 Dryoscopus gambensis
AGGGGCCGCGGACTCCGGCGCCATCTGGGCCGAGCACGGCCCCGCAGAGGCGGCCCCTCCCGGACAGCACCGGGACCCGACGGCAGCTCCGCCGACCTCCGAGTCGGGCAGGCGCTGCCGGTTGCGGTATTTGGCGGGCGGGCTGAGCCCTCCAGTCATGCCTTCCCCCGGGACACTGCACGGCTCACCTGCATGGCGAGCATCGGCAGCACGTGCGCTGGACCCGGCGCGGTGTTACCGAAGGGCTGTGCCAAACCCAGAGCTGCCCGCCCAGAGGACCGAACCAGGGGAGGTGCTGAGCAGTGGACCCTGCACTGCCTGGCGCAGGTGCAGCACTGTCCAGGTGTGCCAGAGCACCTTCACACCCAGATAAAACTGGCCTTCCCACACATGCGGACAAATGTTTGACTTGAGGATGGGCATTGATCAGAAACAAAAAGCCAGTTTTGTTATTGGTTCTTACTGAACCCATCCTACAGCACCGATAAAATCACTTCCAGATGACCATATGGGACAGCGCTGTGCGAGCTGCCCTTCACTTTCATCCTCAGAAAACAGCCTTAAATTTACATGTGCCTCAAACTAGCTTGCCAAAATGCAACCTAAACTGCAAACGTGGCTTGAGACTCACGCTATCACCACCCTCTGGATAATGCGTATGGGAGATACCATCAAATGCTGCCGCTATCGTTTAAGCTTTCAGTTCCACCCCTGATTTTACCCCATGCTTGCAGCCAGCAATTTGTAATCTCTTTTTTTGTCTGTTCAGATTTCTAGTTTCTAAAGTTACTGCGGAGGAAGGCATCTTCTTACTCAGCAGATTTGCCCTATGTTTGCATTCATTGTGTGAGCTGCTGACTTCAGTGACAGGCAAGTTTTTACTGCTTTTTGTTCCTGCCAGCACTGCAAAGCTCACAGAGCTGGGAGCTGGCAGCCAAACCAGTCCCTTCTGCTGCATCATCACCGGGACTGGCTACAGCCTGAGTCAGTGACTCCACTGAAAGTCTTCAGGAAAAAATGTGATGTAGAGCCATCGTTTGACCTACATCACCTTCCTCACTTGTCAAAAATACACAAGCAGCATTTTCAGGGAAGGTAGTTAGGAAATATTTTTTTACATGCAAATCACTTACCCAAAAGGCATCCGGACAGTTTCAATCACTTTACAGAGCAGACCTGCACATGCACTTCTTTGGTGTCCAAACAGGACCAAATACAGTAACAGGATCCACTTCATCCAGTATTTTTCAATTTTCCTCAGTGTTTTAATTTATCTAACCAGAAAAGTGCGAACTATGAAAAGAAAATCACTTACAAGCAGTTTTGCTTATATTATTTTTGAGCATTAATGACTAAATATTCATTCTTTCTTGTGGTAAACTCACAGCTTTCACCTGCAGCTCATGCTGGTACTGTACTCTCTCCTGCTAAACACTGGTTCATCAGTGTGACCTGAATTTGAGATTTCCTAGAGGAGCTCAGCATACTTAGAAGAAAAACACAATAGGGAATGCAATATCCAGTAACATTTCTATGCCAGATGCCTTGGTCAGTTGGTGGAGTGGCTGAGCTGTCCCTGGGAGAGGTAAGGTCATTTCCCTGCAGACCTTGGCATTGCTACCCGCAGGCATGAGTGAGTGGCTGAGCTGTACTGTCCAGCACTGGAGACTACCCAACATGTCCTAGGGGAACACCTCCTTGCCCAAGTCACTAGCCCCTTCTTAAGGAGAAGTTGGTCTGAGTTGACCAGGGAACAAAAAAAAAGCCAACAGAGAGAGAGCAAATTATAGTCCTGTCCTACTTGTGGGCTGGTTTGCCTTAGCTGTGTCATCTGTGCTCACTGCTGTATTCTGCTGTGACAGGAAACTGCTTTGCCATCTCCCTGGACTACACTATGCCAGCAGAAGATTTTGACTCATGAGATCAAATGCAATATTTGTCTTAAATGGCTTAACAAAGAAAGTGCTTCCCTCCGGAATGCTCCTTGTGCCTGTGTCTGGGCAGCTGCGAACACCAATATTTTCATTTTCATATTTCTGTTTAACAAAGTAAGTAATACAATTCCTACTAGAACTAAGCAGTTCAATAGCTAGATGAGTATAAACTCTCCCTCTTTAATTTGTCAGGATTCATTATTTTAACATATTTCCCAGTAATTAATTAGGTTAGAGATAGTGCAGACTTGCGATAACATATCTAAATTCATACATAACTGATAAACTCACTGAACCAGAGTTTAAAGGTACTGCCAGTTGTAACTTTGTCAAATATACCGTATTTGTAAATATGCAGCCAATGAACACAATTATCTACTTGGCCAACCATTTCAGAAGCATTATCTTGAGAAAGACAGAAAGGCAGTCCAGGAGTACAAGATCTTGCCAGCCAACATAAACAAAGCTATGCGTACATTGCTGCAAGGGAGCAATTTTTCTTCAGTCACCAACACAGGCTTTTTTTGCTTGACTTGAGCTGTATTTTTGGCTATCCAAATTTCCTCAATTTTTGTGGTTCTTTTCAGACCCATATAAACCCTTTCCTATGTTTTCTCTTAGATTTTTGGGTCTGCAAACAAGCTGCACACACCTTTCAAAGAAATAATAACTTGTAATATTTGAGCAGTCATCTCTTCAATGTCCTAAAACCCAAGCCAGTAGTAAGAGCTCTCTTTGAAGTGCTATCCATGGCTGGGAACAACAGCATGCTGTCTGTAAATAACCTGATTTACCTTATACTGCATTTCAGCCTCAGCCCTGGCCAGACAAGTCTATATGTTTCCTGGAAAGAAAGATTTTAAATATCAGATTGATAGGAACAGATTTGACTCAAGGTTTTGCTCCATAGGCAGATAGCAATGCATCCAGGATTGCTAAACTGAGCTAGAACTATAAAATCCAGAATTTTGATACTATTATGAACCAAAGAGAGGGATTTCCCAAACATTAATGAAATCTTATGATAGTGGTGTTTATACACTTTGTCTAAAATGTTACCAACATCTCTAGAAAGAGAACTAATAGGTAGGAGTCCTCCCTGGGATGGAATGACCAGCCTCAGGAAAAGGAAAGAAGCTGAAAATTCACTGTAACCAGGCCTTCCCAAGGTGAACTCTATGAGATCACTGCAGCCACAAACCCAGGATGGAGAAAGCAGTTTCTTTCCACATTAGAATAAGATTTTTCTGGTGTTAGAACATTTACATCTCCTTCAGCTTAAGCCAGAAACAGTCCTGTTTGCTCTGTGGTCAGTTTTGCACTGAGCATTTCACCTTTATCTGAGAAAATGAATAGCATCATGTTAGCTCTTTCATCCCTGTGGCCTGGAAAAAGCTGTCACGGTAGCATGGATGGTGTTTGGCATGGCCACAGATGGCCTGAGCTGGGTTCCCACATGCTGCTGCATCCCACCTCATCTAAGAAGATCAGAAATAGGAAAGTGGTTTTGCCCACATGATCTTTTCCCCTGTTTTAACTTCACATGGCTGTGCTCTAACACCATAATGTCATGGGACAGAAAAGGAGAGGAACGAGCACCTCTGGGTAGGAAACAGGAGAGGTTGGGAGAGAGTTATTTGCAGCAGTTTAGAGTGGCCCCATTGGAATATGTGCAATCACAACACTATCCTCAATTAGCTGTAGCCTCTAAGAGGTGGTAGTAGGGTCCTGGAGCCCAAATCCATTTTCAAACAGACATACAATCATTATCCTGGTCCCCCACAGGCTCAGCCCTTCCCTGCTACTAGTGCCAGGTCCCAGCTCATTCTCCAGCTCTGTCAGTAGGAGCTGCTGGGTGTCACTGCTGGTGTGGAGGAAGCTGGAGCTACAGACACCGAAGGCTACCGGTAGCACGGGCAGCTGAGCGTGGCTGCCTGGAGCCGTAGTCCTGGAGCTGCAGCCCCGGGCAGGCTGGGAGCAGTGGTAATTGCCAGAAACCTATTAACTGCAGGGGAATTACAGCAATTTGCACCAGCCAGCTCTGCTTTCAGAGTCCCCAAAACCCAGCTAAGGGGCTGCCACGACACTGCACTCTGGCAGGGTGTCATCAGCTCTTCTCAGGGAAGCCCCTTTTGTCCTTATAGTTCTTGCTCTGAGTGTTTTTGATCTGGTGTCACTGTAAGCATGTTTCAACACTTTCCTGTTTCTCACGCCAGATTCCTGACCCAATTAGAACTGTATTCTCAGATTTTAAGTATGTTACACAAACTCTATTAAGACCCACCATAAAAAGGTTTACTTTTGGCATATTTGGTTACTTAGTAGATTCTTGTTTCATTCTAAACCTGTGTACAGTTACCATCTCCATTGCCTTCTCAAAGGAAATTCGCTCTTTCCATGAGCAGATGGGCAAGCATACTTTGGGCTGAGCCCTTGGGATGCTAATGAACTTTCTCTCCAGGGAGCCTTCCTGTACAAGAAAAGCACACCTTGACAAAGGCATTTTAACACAGATCTCACCTCATTATAAAACAACAACTTCAAAGTGAAAGCAATAGAATGATTTGCTATATTAGCATTTATTTCCCCTTCCAGCCATCTTCCAGTGCTTCACTGGCCCAAATCAGTGGTGCACCTTTGCCAGGTTGTTTCACAGTATCCCAGAGGCAGCCTCCAGATGTTTACCCCCACCCTTGAAGGTTCATCACACCAGAATGAAGAGGAACCCTGCCATGAATTTCAGCGGGAGATGGATGACACCCCAACATCCTCTTCCCTGCTGCCGGAGGTAACCACAGGCAATTTGGAAGAGCAACCTCACAGGGATCTGGCAAAGTGCATTCCCTTGCTCTCCCATGCCCATTTGCTGCTACTGGAAGGTGTGAAAAATACCTAAGTATTTTTGGTCAGTCAGCCTGCTGTTTCCTAGATACAAGCCACCAGATCTTGTTGGCACTTTTAACAAACCACAAAGCTACAGAGAAAGGGGCATACCTGATCCCAGATGCACTCTTGCCCTCACATACAGTGTAAAGACTTTATGGTGTGGAGTTTGGATTTACTGCAGTTCCAAGCTCTCTCTTCTGGCCTTCATGCCACAGCTGATGCTCCTCTGCTTCAGTGAACTTCTCTGAACACATAACCTGCCAGAAAATCCTTTCTATTTTGCAGTAGAGCTTTTTTTCTCCTGGTTTCTCTCCCTAGCCTGGCTCTTAGCTGTAGAAACATCAAGGGTTGTAACATGAAGCAGAAGGTGTGGCGATAGCATGGGACAGTGGCTCAGATCAGCCAAACCACCATGAACATGTCCAAGCCAGGCAGCCTGCACACTTCTGCCATGCCACTTTGGGCTCTCAAACAAGAGAGCACCATTTACTTCCTCTGAGCTCAGGGGTGCTCAGCACTCCTGGGAGGAAAGTCCTCAACACCTGGCTGGCATGGGACCAAAGTGACAGTAGACTGGCAGCAGCAGCTGGAATCTGCACACTGAAACATACAGAATATTTTCGTAAAGGGTTTATGCATCTGTAGAAATCACGAGGCACAGGAATGGCCAGCAAATGGAGAAGAGCTGTCTCATAAAATGCATTTGTAATATATGTATTTTTTAATCGGCTCAGTACAGTTCCCTCTCTCAACCCTTTCCCCAATACGGAAACAAACAAAATCCTGCGAGTGCTGCAGTACTGCACTCCGATGTTATCTTCCATATATCAAAGTGTTTAGGCACTGGGTCAATACAATAAGTATCAGACCAAGAATAACTAAACAGAAAGAAAATATCTCCTAGGTTACCCTTTTCTATGTTTGAATCTACAAAGGAATCTCTCAGAGGCAGCTTTTTGTTAGTCTGTCATGCTTATCATGATAACCCACTGTTCTGCAGCTATTTGTTTAGCAACAGGCATGAAATATGGTCTCCTTTCATCCCTATATAAGTTACCTTCACTTTGCTGTTACAACAGGAAACAGGCAAATATCTTCCTCTTTTCCTTTATATGTTTGCAATGATAAAACAAATACTGGAAATAAATGAAAAACAAGGCAAGTCAGAGGCTAGCTAGCATTTGGACATACTGCTAAGTACACCATGCTACAAATATCTATTTAGTTTTGCTGTGAAAGATTGCCTTTCCTTTGTCTTTGCATTCTCAGCATGTTAACAAAGTGATCTCTCCTCTTATCTACAATTTATCCCAAGGAACTATTAGAAAGAAGGATTGGAAGAGGCTTCCTGCTGCTCTTGTCCCATTTCATCTCACAGAGACATAAGGAATTGCTGGTCAGGGAGAGGCCACTTGGCCAAAGCAGGCTGTGCCCCATCGGTTTATCTCGGTGCTGCCAGCGCTGCTCCCTCCAGCACACTGCCCTGTCACGGGAGAGCGATCGCCTCTCAGGAGTGTGAAGATAAACAGATTTGAAGCCTTCAAGGCATGTTCCCAGCACCTCCTCCCCCTCACATGCACACAGAGGCTCGGCCTGAAAATGCCCCTGTGTACAACACAGCTTTGGGGATGGAGACCGAGATGTTTGAAGGACCACACGAAGCTGTGACTTGCACCAAAACGGCTTTACCAAGAATTCGGGCTGACCCGCTAAAAGGCAACACCCCGGTGCAAGGAGCGAGCTAAGGGGGGGTGAACAGAGGGGAGCCAAAAGCTGGGCATTGCAGGGGTGATTTCTTTTGATGCCTAAATTGCTGCCTCCATCAGCTGCAGTTGCTGGGATTTTATCTCAGCTGGGCTGCAGGAGTCACTTGGGGGCCTGTGGGTATCTCCCCTATTTAAAGGCTCTGGAATAACTGTCTGCCCAGTGCTGAACAGGCTATGAAAACAGCTGGATCACAGTGCCCTGCATGTCCAAGGGACTGTGGGGAAATAAAGCAGCCCACCCCAATTCCTCCTTCACCTGCACCGTTACTAACCTGGCTTAGGTCTCCACCTGGTCCCTTGCCCAGGCACAGCAGAGCAGGAGGAGATCAGAAGCTCTGCTGGAAGCACATCCCCAGGTGCTCTCAGTTTAATGCAGTTTAGCACTTGCCAATCCAGCATAAGCACTGCCAGTTGCAAAGGGGTTATGCGGCCAAGCAAGGAATCAAGAGAACTAATCTTGATGGAAATAACTTGAGGGACAAATTACAACGTCTATTTTGTTTTGTTGGAATTAATTCTCTGGTTCAATTTAGTGTGCGGCATACACAGGTATGCCTGCATAATGCATAGTGAGAGCAACTAGCAGTTAAAGCTGCTCATAGTATAACTGTGCTGCTATCCAGCTACCTGTGCTGCTAATCGTTAGCCCAGGATTACATTTGCTAAGTGCTAAATAACATTTTGTGGTCATTTATGTTCAGATACCTCTGTAAGATCACAGTGGCCAGATGCTGGCACATAATGGAACTTACATTGTTTAAATAATACACATATGGAATACATACCAAAATGTTCATGCTAAGTAACTAGGGGGAAAAGATATNATGTGCTCAGTTGAGGACCAGGCCACTGCAAGTCACTGTGTGGAAATCCCATCTGGAGCAGCTGGGGCCATCCCGCCCAGCCTCAGCAAGCTGCAGCACCCAAAGCATGATGCCTAACCAGAGCAAACCATGAACATACAGACAGCAGCCCTCCAAATCCTGCCGAGTGTTCAGACTCCTGCTGGCTTCAGGAGGAGCCTGCCTCATTAACAGCTCCAGCGCAGGACACCCTCAGTCATATCCTGCAGGCCACTCCCCACCACAGTGCAGCCCTGCAGCAGCTGCAGCCTCACACCATCTGATTGAGCTGCTTCAATTAGATACAGCGTGATCAGGATTAATTTCTTTCTCCAGTGAGAGATCAACTGATCCAGCTTGTTTGCACCTTAAGGGTCAATTAAATAGCTAGACCTTTTCTAGTACAGAAAAGTGTTTTCGTGACCGAAATGTTGCTTGTTTTTCTAATTCAGGTCTATGTAAGCATGCAAAATTTCAATTTCACCTCTTATCTTTAAAGAATTGTAGACATTTACAGAAATGAAAATGTGATCTTACAAAGGCTCGCAGTCAGACTCCAAATTCTCAGTGTGGAGAATGGCAAAATTAATTAATTTGCAAAATAATAATTTTTAGCTACATGTTAATAGAGCTCAATCATATACTGGATGGAACAGCATCTCACATTTTGATAGCTAACCTTTAATTATACTAAGAAAAGCATTTCTAACATTCTGATAAAGCACAGAGAATTACTTTTTACTAACCTGTGAAATAATTATTCTGTGAGTCTTCAGCACAAGATGCCTGTAACTACTGGACTGAGACCCAAAATGGGAATTAACATCTTCTCAGTTCCCTGGTTTGGGTCAATTTCTGTAGGTCTACATAGAAAGGCAGGCATTTATTTAAAACTCTGCATTCCAACAAGTAATAGTGCATGAACAACTAATTATGAATAAATCTATTAAGGATGGACAACTAATTGCTGGGCAGCAGTACAAAGAATGGGGGGGCTCATAACTCCATCAAACACTTTCTGAAACTGAATTTATTATATAAATATCAAAACTAGAAAATAATGTGTTGTAGCTGTTAAAAGTAAATAAAATACATTCACATAAACCACAGCTTCAGCTAGAGAGTAATTTCTAATATCTTCTACAGAGAAATTCCTTCACTTGAGCAAAGGAAGAAAGCAGATTTTTCAGACAAAGGGATGGCATGGCCTGGCCAGGGTAACTTCTATTAAAGTGGCATAGTTTGTCATATCTGACAACCCACTGAAGAAAGTTATCACTAGTTAAGGGCCTGACCCTGCATTCCTTAAGTAGACAAAAATCCCTTTGAAGTCAATGAAGCATCCTGCTCAGATAACTATATCAGGATTTGGCAATTAATGAAAACTTCTAATTTCTTAAGTAGATTATAAAAGATTTTCCCTGAAAAATAACTATTACATGTTACTCACAGCAACTCCTTGACAGTGTGGGTTTGCTTCCAGCAGCTCTTGCAGCACAGGAACTGTTTTTCACTAACTAGGAATTACCAAAAGTCAAAACCATATTGTTTTCTATTTGCACTGATCTGCCTTAAGTGTTCTCTAGCTAATGTCTAGTTGAAGGTTTTGACAGCTCTGCATTCAAAAGGTCAGTAAGCAGTCCTTGGGGCAATTTGATTTAAACCTTTAGTATTTTGCATACTCCTAAGCAGCAGTGCATAGAAGGTGTATTCACAGCCTCTAAAAGGTCATACTTCCCAGCCCTCAAAACAAAACCTCAATCAGAAATATTTCAGCTTGTAGAAAATATCAGAAAAGCTAACAGAAAATTATTAAAGCATTTGCCATTAAATAAAACTCAAAATGGATTAAGAAAAACAAACTGTAATGTATGTTTTTAGACTGTGGTGTATTTCAACAGGAAGTTTTACATTCTGTCACATTTGGGAAGGCTGCCTTATCTGTCTTTCTTCAAGAGGCAGGCTCCCTTACTTCATGTCTGTTTAGGTTTTCCAAGTTGCTTGGCCTCCCCCCTCCCCAAAATCCCAAGCCTCTCTCTGGGATGAGAACCTGAAACCTACAATGTAAAATTTGTTTGAAGTCTCATTAAGCAAGAAACCTCAAATTAAGGACAGCTCAGCAAAACAAAACATTTTTCTACAGAATCACATGGACATAAAGCAAGCACTACATGCAAGTTCTCCCTCATTATCCCCTTTGTGAGTTGTTTGTATTCTGATTAGTGTGCTAATCAGAATGTTTATAATGATATATGTTCCTTAGAGAAAAAGCAATTAAGTCTCCACTTCAAAGAATAATGATTTCGTATAAGAGCACCAAAGCTTATGCTTGCATCTCCTACTGATTCTGTAATGCCACAGAGCAAAATGGCAGCTGTTAAATGCTTAATTCCCATTTAAACCATGGAAGATGGTAAGTGTTGGTTGCCTTTTAAATGTATAGACATTTCAAAAACATGCTTCTATGACACCAGAGGTATGGATCCTTGGTGGTAGTCAGACTGCGGATAAATGGGTTCCTCTCAGTTCACATCATAAGAACTACACAGTGAGTCTTTTAATGGTTGATTAAAAATGGGAGATATTAAAATAAACAAACTGCCCAGTAAAAAGCAGAATGTCATACAAAAATAATATCGTAAGACCCTGTGTGAAGAACTCAAGCACCACAACAAACTAATTAATGAGAAACAGAAAGGAAAACACACAAAAACAGACAGCATGAAAAATGACAGACAGAAGAGTCCAGTCTCCCAACAACTGACATTATTTTTGACCACACAAGAAATGAGTAAAATGAAGACAATATTTAGAAGTACACATATTCAGTTTTAAGTATTTCATATGTTTTAGCATGTTACCATTGCCAGGATGCAATTCCCACCCTAGGGAATTGATAAGTATCATGTATTTGGTAAGTAATGCTGAAATTGCACTGAAAAAAGTACACACATAAAAAAAGGAAGTCTGTGCTGATCCAGGACGCATTCCACGTTGACAGTATGCCAGAGGCAGCTGTGGATTTCAAGGACACGTGCAGATTTTTGTAAAGATGTCATCAATTAGTGAAATAGCACCAAACTGTGCTATGGATTTACAGAACAAATCAAATGTCAAGGCACTAGGATAGCTTACAAAGTAAGTGTATGTAGGAAATAGTGAGGTTAAAGAGAGAAAAACAAGATAAAGAGGGAAAATTAGTAGTTTACACTTATGTATTTTGCCTAGGTTTAATGCATTAGTACTCAACCTAGTCTCTAATTAAAAAAAACTTGTTTGATATGCCACAGATGTGATTTTTAATAGTAATTTAAAAGAATTTAAGTCATGTGTCCTTCAAACTGTGTAATTGAAGACTTAATGGCACTTTCTACAGAAATTTTTAACTTCCTCTTAAGCTGCAGCTCTACCTCATGATGCAGCCAGAATGCTGAAGAACCACCTGCACCACCTTGAGAAGTGAGAGACTTGATACAAGTAACACCCAGCCTAAAAACCTGTTCAGATAAATTAATTTTGTAAGGAAAAACCCACAGCCCCCACTGCCCCAAACCTCCAAGTGAGTGTTGAATGTGTCTTGTTTATGCCTAAAGTCTCATTTCCCTACCACTAGACTGCAGAGCAATTACACAGACATGATAACCTTCACAGTAAAGGAGAAATTTTAAAGAAAGATGATCTCTTACCAAAACCCTCTAAGTCAACATAAATCAAATTAGTGATATGGACTGAAAAATCTGAGAAAGCCTCACCCACAGCAGTCTAAGCAGACCTTTGAATTAGGAACAGTTTACACTGCAAGTCTCTGTTGAGGTTAATTTATATACTTAGTTAATCTATATACTTACCTTTTTTAGGCTAAATAAATCCACTTCTTCAAAAGCATCATAACTGTCTATTCAGAAACACCCTTTACTATATAATTGTAATATTTAACACACAAATAAACACCACCACCATCCTTATTAAACATGCAACAGGAATGGTTTAACTTCCCAGGGAAGTTCAGCTCCTGAAGATTCCCGGAGGTTTCACACCACCCTAACACATCTAACCCCCGCGGCAGCAGCTCACACCCTGCTGTGCCAGCAGCCCACGTCCCTGCGCTGCCCCGTCACCCACTGACCGCAGGGGGCCAGGATGAACCCCTGGGGAGGCCTGGCCCAGCCATCTCCAGTGCCCAGGGGGGCCCTGCAGCTACTCCCAGCCCAGCCAAGAGTCCAAATCCTGGGCAGAGCCTCCACTCGAGTCCCCACGTTCTATACAAGATGCCTGGAATCAGTACTGAGCTGCAGAAGCCACAGCGAATGCAGGGAGCTGTTTTGCTTGCAGCTCTCCAGTTCAGAGCAGCCCAGAAAACTGCAAGCACAAACTCCTCTGAATTTTCAGTGTGGTGTTTTAAAGCTGAGGAAAGAAAAATCATCCCTGTTGCAGTCATCCTCTCCCTCCCGTTGTGATCCAGCCCCTGCCCTAGAATATACATCTTTCTCAAGATCTTTCTCATGAGCTCTCAAAGAGTCTCTTCACAGATCAATGCTTCTTAACCAGATCTGCACAAAATCTCTTACTAAACATCAACGCTACAGCCTTTTCTTTTTCCAGCATATTAGCTCTTACCTACCTGAGAAACTTTTCTTCCTTACCCCTCACCTGGTACTGCTGAGTGTTAAGAGCAATGAAATCAGTGTGACAGAGCTGGTTGTTGGCTCACAAGGAAGCAGCTGTTAACCTCTCCTCTGCAATGCCACAGTAAGACATCTGCAGCTGACATGCAGAACTGTGTTTCTGGTGAAAAAAACTGGTGTTCATAGGAGCATCTCTGGAGTTTCCCCCTCTCTCTACGTGTATGTGCTTCAGGGAATACAGAGGTTGATTAGCAGAAAACACAAGTACAAAGGGACATGCAGCAGATCCCAAAGAGCATCTCCCTGGTTGCCCAAAACTGCACCCTTGTTTGGCTGCTCATGGCCCCCTACAGAAGCCTCCGAGGTTGCTTCCGCCCTGCCCACAGATGCGAGGGAATTTAGTTTCCCCTAAGAGCTGGGGTTTAAAATGCTAGAATTGCTTGAGAAGCTACAAAAAACACCCTGCCCCCTTCCTCATAACAAACAGCAGCCTAGGGCAAGTCCTGACCAGGATGTTCCCACAAGGGTCTGCACCAGCCTGTTGCCCATTCCACAGCCCTCCCTGCATCCAGCCATATGAGCCATGTCTTTTACTCCTCCTGGCTTTTCCCTGGCTGCCTCTGTGTTCAGGCACACAAGGCAGGCCCCCTTCAGCCTGTGGCATCCTCCACAAAGGCTGCCTCACTCCCATCACCCTGCCCCAGGTGACCAGAGGGTTGGAGCACCTATACTCTAAGGAAAGGCTGAGAGAATTGAGATTGTTCTGGAAAAGACAAGGCTTCAGGGTGACCTAATTGTGGCCTTCCAATACCTAAAGGGAACTTAAAGGATAGATGGGGAAAGGCATGTAGTGACAGAACAAGGGGGAATGGCTTCAAATTGAAAGAGAGTAGGTTGAGATTAGATATTAGGAAAAACTTCTTTACCATGAGGATGGTGAGGTGGAACATGTTGTCCAGAGCAGCTGTGGCTGCCCCATCCCTGGACGTGTTCAAGGCCAGGCTGGATGGGGCTTAGAGCAACTTGGTCTAGTGGAAGGCGTCCCTGCCAATGGCAGGGGGCTTGGAACTGGATGATCTTCAAGGTCCCCTTCCCACCCAGGCCATTCTATGATACTCAGCACCACCAACCTCTCCTTTACTTAAGCACATGCTGCTATCACCACTCCCCGACAAACCTAGTTTTAAAGCCCACAGAAGGGATGTGCTGCTGGGCACGCCCTGCTGCTGGTGCAGGGTTTCAGGGCCCCTCTCCCACTGCCCACCCAGCGGGGCTGGCTGTGCACCTGCTGGGAAGGTTCCTAGAGCAGGGAGGAGCCTGGCCCTGCCTCACCTGCTCAGCAGTGTTGAGGGGCCTCCTCTCAGCGTCTCCAGGCCGGCCATGCACTGAAGGCTGACAGAGACCTAGAGCTTCTATAGAAACACAATGCGCATTTTTCCAAAGCTGCACGTGGCTGGAGTAGAACACCAGGAAACAGCACTGCTGCGTCTTCACAGCTCTGCAAAAGCAGCAGCATGTTGTGGTGGAACTACTGCTGTGGCCTACCTAGGAGTAGAAAAACTACTAAATTCTTGCTATTTCAAGATTACTCATTTGCACTTCAAAGAACTGAATCACAACTTATTAGAATAAACTTTTATTTACTGCTCTCAGAATCCTTATTTTGTACTTTAAAGTATGCAACAAAACCTGCTACATTCAAATCTATACAGATTTACTGATATATCATTCACGTTTTACAAAACTGCATATAGATTTGGGAAATTTGTATAAGTTACCTTTATTTACATGTAATACTCTCAGTCCTAATGACCTAGTCAAAGGATAAAACAAAGTGGGATTTTAAATATCCCTTAAGACCCATTAACATTTGTTACATAGTTTACATATCTTCAGAGAGAGATCTGCTACACTTCCTTCTTGCATATTTATAAAGATTGTGACTAAACAGAAATTTGCTGGCCAAAGCTGGGTACTGTCATTTCCTCAGATCATATTGGTAATAAAATGTTAAAATTTGAGCAAGCCAGGTATACAAATAAATTTTTTTCTTTCAGAACCAACTTTGCTAATCATTTTAACCAGCACTTGCTCAAAAAAGTCTTAACATTAATACAAAAAATACCCACATTTACAAAAGAAATCAAACTAATATTTATATATGACAAGTTGATCTACAATAAATTGCACATTGTTGGTTATGACTTTGGTTATACTGTATTAACAAATTTGGTTTCTAGACTAACACTGGAGAAAAAAATATAAAAATGCAGCTGTAGAAACTAGTAACCTGTAAACATATCACAGAACCAAATTCTGCACCTGATCACATATGCAAAACCTCTATGCAATTCAGAGGAGCTTGCACATAACAGACTGCTGAATTTGGCTCAGAAAACCCTGTAAACATGTTCTTTATTGTTATGTAGTGCAATACTGCAAGAATGGATAATAAAGGCCTCTAACTATCAGTAACTAAATACTGAGTGATATCCATACAAATTTCACTTTAAGATTGATTTGTTGCAAAAGGCTGAATTGAAAATTATCGTTCAGCTACAAATTTATCAAAAAAAGTGTTGAACACTCAATAAGCCAACATCAGTATACAAATTCAAACAAAAAATGGATATAATTTCTCATTAAAACTCAGAATTACGCTGCTTATCTGTTTTGTATAAAAATCTTGGGTTTGTTACACTGTTTTAGCAAAAGCAAGTTAGAAACAGAAGTCTAACAACCATGTCAGCAAGTCAGTGTTCTGCAAACAAATGCTTTCCAATGTTTTATCTAATATGCTGAATTATAAGGTGCTTTGGGCAGATCTGTTGCAAAGAGCCTGAAGCAGCACAGATTATGATATTGTAATACATGAAGTTTGTTACGTTTGTTGGTTTTTTTTGTTTGGCTGGGGTTTTTTTTAAACAGTTTAACAATTTCAGTTGTTCCTCTTTAAGCAGCAAATCAAATTAAAATCCTCTGCAAAGACTTCTTCACAGCTTTACTTCAGTAGTTTACTGCAGGACAGTCTCAAATATTGTACAGGAGGCAACTGCTAAAAACATTTTAGTTTTTGACTTACTTGGCACTGGCTGATCCAATGTGAATACTGCATGTATTAGCAAAGTACACAAAGCTATGGGAATGACAAAATACATTTTCAAAAGTTAGTGATATTTAATACTTAGTTATTTTACACATGATACTATGAAGATTCAATAGCCATGTGACTAAATACAATGGTAGTCCCTGGAAAATTCAGATTTGTTTGTAAACCCTTAAAATGAAATTGCAGCACTGGACCAATATAATTTATATCTGTGTCTTAATCAACCCCATCAAAACCCTGAGTGTTTTCAATCGCTAGAAGAAGTTTATCCCATAAATCTTCAAACGAGTCATATGGAGGCAAATCCAAGCGATTAAAGCTGAAAAACAGATGAAAACTCTTAAGTATTTTATCACTCTTACTAGAGGTCATAATTTGTCTGAATTAAATACTCACCAGGTATGAGCTCTTGGCAGTTTTTCAGGGGTACCCCACTGTTCAACTGTGAACAACTGTGGTCCATTTGAACCTGCAGAAAAGAACACATCAATTTTCACCCTATCATAAGATCCTTTAATAATCAGAAACTCAAATTATGACATATTTGGGGGTTTTGTAATCCAGTTCTGACATTAGAAAGAGCTATCTATATGAATAAAATACAGACTACTGTCAGTAATAGTCAATAATCCCAATTCACTTGTATTTTAATTATTTCTTGCTATACATCAATTTCAAGAGACTTTTACACCTTAAGCTCAGAAGCCTAAGACCTAAATGCATATGCATAGTAACTGGCATTGAAAATCTTCCGGACAAGACAATTTTATACTGTTATAAATTTCACATGTAAAAACTGGTACATGTTTATCACCACATGCCAAGTTATATAACCTGGTAGAAAGTACTCAATGTCCACCTTTACCTATGCAACAACAAAGCAGAGTAACTGAGAACTTTTGGACACATGGCAATCATATGTGTACTCCAGCATGTTCTTATGCACCTGAGGGAACACTTTTTGGCTAGCAAGGGCAGCCCCAGCTCTCTTTGTCCTTCAACAACTGCCTTACAGCATCTCATACACCAAAGTTTCTCGGACTTCTCAATTCTCACCAAGTAGATAAAAAGGGCATTTTGTAACCGTTTCCTCAAGCTGGGAGAAGACTGTGCAGTTAAAAAAAAGAAAGACAAAAGTTCACTATTTGTCAGAGACTCTCTGTTCAGTGTCCTAGTTTTCTGGCGCGGGTGGGTCTGCTCCCGGCCTCGGAGCACCCGCGTTTGAGGAGCAGAAATGCCCGTCTGTGCCACGAGAGGGAGATCTCCGCTAGGAAGCGGCTCCAGGGCTGCAGACCGGGCGTGGGAAGGGAACAGCCCGGCAGCAGCCAAGCGCCACGGAGCAGCACAAAACACTGAAAAACCACCTACGGCTCTTTCAAGACAAGGTATAGGAAATATAATTGTTACTGGGGTTTAGTAAGGATGCCATGCTGGCCACAGTAAAGCAGAAATAACCGTAAGAGAAACAAACAAAGCACTGTGCAAGACAACTGCTAGTTGAATTTTTCATTAATGAGTGAGTGAATACAATTACAGAAGACTGCCCAAGGATATTCTAATCCCCGGGCAGAAGGAAGCCAAGAACTTCAGCAGTTTCTTCCCTGTATCACTTCTTAGCTCTGTCTCTACTACTGTTCTTAGACAAATAAGCATAACTCCTGAGGGAGCAGAATTCTGACTGGGTTCCCCGGCGATGAGCATGTGCTGCAACACCAACAATGCCAAGGTTCAGGTGCAGCAGCAGACTCATGGCTCAAGCCTGCTGAGGACACTGTCCTTCCCACTGGAACTCACAACTCATTTACTGATGGAACAGAAAAAAATAAACCAAGTATTTAGGATGAAAATGAAGACATGGAGAAATGGGAACACATGATGGGTGGTTTTGTTCACAATCCTTTTGTTTTAGAAACAAATTAATATCTTGTTTATAAAAAAGGAAATGTTTAATCAAAGAGGCAAGTTAGGCTATTCAGTCATTTCCACAGCAACCCAAGCACTTAATAAAGTAGTCTAGCAGAAAACGTAATAGCTGATGGCAGCTGAGAACAGACTTCCCCTAAGCCAAGCATCCCCACCCTTTGTGGGCTGCTCTATCTGCTTGCCCGCAGTGGCTTTTCTGGCTTTGCTATTGAAATTCGCTCCCTGCTGTCATCTGCTTGTTTCAGCCTCGGCATTGTAGGTTCAGTACTTTTCTTCTGGCTTTATGTTTAACTCGTGTCATTTCAGTGGTCCCCTTTGGAGTATATCCTTACAAACAACTGCATCTGTACAACCGTGGCTTGTGAGCAGATAAAAGCAGTTGAGGAACTGAAGTTAACTGCTGATGCCAGCATGTCTTTGTAATCAGATCTTGGATAACTGAGAATTTTCTTCAAGCTCAATCATGTGTTAAACAGGGATTTTTGCAGCTCTTGAGAACTTTAAAAATCCACATTCATTTAAGAAGTCCTATCCATTTAAAAACTTCCAAAACCAGAATTAAAACAAAGTATTTATAGAACATGGGAAACATGTGATATAAGTGACTCCTCTCTGACTTTGTTTCTTATAACTGCCAGTACATACTAAATTTTAAAACAAAATTTGAAAAATAATTTGCCAATGTCTAAAGTCAAACATCAGGACAATGTTGGTATCGGGTTCTTTGTTATCTAATTGTGAAGATAATCTTAAGTACTCACCATACAGCTCAGCAAACCCATTCATGGGAACACGTGATGTGCCAGTAACAAACTGAAGTAATCTTATTCTCTTTTCAGAGTCCATCATTAAGACTGCCTATGTACGATAATGACTACAATTAAAGATTTATTTTTAAATTAAGGTTTTAAGCTAGTAGACAATATAGCAACATAGTAAGCAACATAGTATCTACTTCTAAATCATTATCTTTGATATACATGCGCATTTTTTTAGTGACACACAGTCTACTTCTCTGCCTATTGCTTAAAGCTATGAAGTCAACAATTTTTTAATGGCACTGTAACAAGAGTATGGTTACTGGACTAGCAGGCTGTTAAAATGCTCCCCTTGAAGATTCGGCCCCCTACTTTCTTTGAAGTTTCTTGATGTTATGAACTAGAAGCCAAATTCCTGTCATTTATTAAACAGAAGAGTTTAACACCTTTTTAGTGTAACCATGCCAGGAAAACCTACATAAATATTTTTAACCCCAGTCAGACACGGATTTTTTTGAAAAAGCAAGCATCAGTATTGCACTTACATTCTTACCATGCATCTCATCTTTAGCTTTCTTATTTTCTCAGGAATTTTAATGATCAAATAATATTTACCTAACCTTTTAATGAATCAAACTACAAACTAGTATAGCAGAAAGGCAGCAGCTTTTGAACACGTTTTCAGTAAGAAAATATTAGAACTTCATGATACCTTCCAGAACCACTGTATTACTTGATGGTTTATGCTGTAGCCGTTTTTGTATTTTGTGTGTAGTTTCCAATCAGCCACGTCCACATCTCCCAATCCACACATTAATAACTACACAGATAAAAAACCAAACAAACAACACCAAAGTTTAAGTCAGTAAATTTAAGTTTCAATGTAATTTGTTTTCTTTTCCATGATACACTTACCTCTAGCTCATTTTCATCAAAAATTTTAATCAGATCCTGTGGTATTAGTTCAAAAAAGCCCTAAAAAAGATGAGGAAAGTTTGGAAAAATCAAGTCAACATTATTTAAGTATTTTTAGTCATGGAGAAGGATATTTAGAGGCGTTGATAAACAGAGCCAAAGCCATGTATCAAATACAGATGTTTGCACACCAGTAGTCCCCAGTTTCGTTACAGTACTTTTAATTGACTTCTTACATCTTGATTGTGCAAGACTGAGTGATGAGTACGGAGTCTGAATATCATATATGTAATACAATTTATACAAGCCGGGTAAATGATCTAGTTTAAATCAAACTAATATAATTTAATTAAGCTTAATTTCTGCAGAGGTCATTAAATAGTTTGCTCCACAGCTAAAGCTGTCAGTCAGGATTGAGAAATTAGCAAATTTTCCAATATGAACTGAACACCTCAGTAAATACATACCAGAATATTTTTAACTGTGAAATAATTCAAAGCTGACACTACAAACAGTATCACTGCCTTTTTTTTAAACCTTTAACAAAATTATCTGTGGGTCTTCAGGATGTCAAAAAATGCTTAGATGCAATCAGATGCAACAAACTCTTAGAAGAATTTATTATGTAATTAAAATTATACCTCTTTAAAGGCTGTCATTTGTTTCTGTACTCTGCTCACAAATCTCCACTGAATTACAAGACTGTAAAAAATAAAAACCAAAAGTGATTTATATACAAAGCAACAACTTCCTTTTGTAAATAAAGCTAACACAGAGCCCCTGTACTAGAGGGCAGTCCAGTGGCATACATTGCACACAGCAGCCACTACTCACTGAATGTAGTCTCTCTTGTTCTTGTTGGTGACAACTATTTCTGATCCACCACTTTTCAGTTCATGTTGATGGGTCTAAATGCAATGCACAGAATAGTCTTAAATAAGGTGCGTATGTAACAGAATTCATACGTTAATATTAGGTAATTCATGCAACTCTTGAAGACTGCACAATCTGAGAACTACGAAAAACAAATCAAGTCACACAGGTCACCGAATAAGTAGAATGTGGTACTTTTTTTAAAAAAAAAGATGTATTATTGAGGGGTGCTAGACTGCAACGGGAAACCTCCATTTTTTCTGATCTGCTACAACACACCACCCAAGACTGCACACAAGTTCAGAGTCAGGCAGACTTCACTAACTGCATATTCCATGATGCAGCCTCCATTCCAAATCTCAAGGAAAAACAGTTACAGAAACCATTTCAGCAATGATCCCAGTAAGTGAATCATTATGCATCTCTCTTACAAAGTGACTTACACTACTAGAACCCCAGGAGACAAATATCTCATTTTCAGTTACCATGGATGTACAGTTTCGTTGCTTCTTCTTAAGATCACTGTTGTTACACAGGAGCACAAAGGTTGTTACCCTTAGATCTAGCTGGCATCTGTAATTTGGAAGTTGTATTCAAGACCTATGGTACTTCTACATGACTTATCTTAAATGGCTTTGTATGCAATAACAAACTTGTTTATTCTATAGGTTTCTAGCACATCTTAAGAGAAAGAAAACATGTTATCTCCCAGCAATGCCAGCAGTTTCCAAAAGAGCTCATCCTTTCCAGCTAATCATATAAACCCAACCTCTACTCTAGATCAAGTAATGGGACTATGAATATCTTAGTCTTGGTAGCCTTCACAGCAACAGCGACATTTCAGTGCAAGTAATATTTAACAAAAAAGCACAAGCAATTTTGTAAAGCTCTGCTTATTTCCAAGTCCTTTATCACAGCCAGGTTGAAAGCACTGCATGACTGAAAAGCAGCTGAGTGAGTGAAGGGGTTTTCTTAACACCATACAGACAAAATCCCCTAATTTCACAGCTCAAACATTTTCTTTCATGTTTTGTCTATTCTACTTTCAATGAACTAACTTGACCTAAACCTGACCTGACATACTAACCTGACCAAAAAGTTCTTCATCAACAATGAATCTGAGGTCCAGTTCTGCTGGATCATTTTCAAGAATCCATCTCAGAGAATTGTAATATTCACTATCCTAAGAAAGAATTACAAAATAGTAAACACAAAATAGAATAGCCACCTTATAAACTGCAAGAGGTTCCATGACAGCTCAGTGAACCCTGCTACCTAGGGTAATCCTGCACTGGATACAGAGACACTGCAGTTGTACAAAGCTCTGAATACCTCTGAAATCCAAAGGCTCAGCAAATTAAGTAAATGTCTCACATAGCAAAATGGTGGTAAGAGATAAGTAATATATTTTGGACTCTTCTCTTGTCTCTCATCCTGTATTTATCTCCCTTTTATTGTCAGGCATTACTACAAAGAACCTTAGGAAATGAAAATAAGATAAAACCAACCACATCCTGGGCTCCATCCAAAGCCATGTGACCAGAAGGTCGAGGGAGGTGATTCTGTCCCCCCAGCTCTGGGGCCCCCAGCATAAGGACATGGAGCTGCTGCAGCAACTCCAGAGGAGGCCACCAAGGTGCTATGAGGCCTGGAGCACCTCTGCTCTGGAGACAGGCTGGGAGAACTGAGGGCGTTCAGCCTGGAGAAGAGAAGGCTCCAGAGAGACCTTAGAGCCCCTTCCAGTACCAGTACAGGCACTACAGAACAGATGGTGAGGGGCTTTTGATCCGGGAATGCAGCGACAGGATGAGGGATAATGATTTTAAACTGAAGGAGGGTAGATTTAGCTTGGATATTAAGAAATTCTTCACTGTGAGTATGGTGAGACACTGGCACAAGTTGCCCAGAAAAGCTGAGGCTGCCCCATCCCTGGAAGTGTTCAAGGCGAGGTCGGACAGGGCTTGGAGCAATCTGGTCCAGTGAAAGGTGTCCCTGCCTTGCAACCCAAACCATTCCATCATTCTAGAGTACAGAACAAAAATCAAACCAAAACAAAAAAAAATCAGGACAGATCTATAAATCAGAAACAGATAGGACCTATATTCTGTAATCTTGAAGGGCAGCAAAACCAGTAACAGGTTAAAAAGATAGAATAAAAATCACTTTCTCCATGGGTGTTCTAGATAAGAGTAATTATCAGGGAACCAACCAAACAAGAAAAGTCTGAGGGACATTTTTTCCTCTAAAAATGTTACACTGTATCACTCAAATGTTTTCACTCCCTGAAATTATTAATTTTAATAATCAAAGACACTAACTAATTTAAAAAGCAGGTTAAGATAGGATCCTGAAGGTATTTATATTCGATTTTAACAACCTCAGTGTCTAAAACATTTAAAGAAAACATCACAGAAAGCTTAGATTCAAGTTTCCAATACAGCTTAACTGACTTAAACCTGAGTCTAGGACTTTGATTTTCATTGGAAGTTTTAGTTCCTAGACAACTAAGAGATGTAGCCTAAAATATCTTTGAATCATGCATTTTCAACCTTCAAAATGCCATTAAAGATATATACATAATATACAATCTTAATAATATAATACAGAATATAGTTTTATATATAATATATAATTACAATTTTTATACACAAAATTATAAATTAAAATGAAATTTATCTACATGACAGAGAAAATTACATACCACAGACTCCATATCATGTAGTGTTATTGGTTTTTGGAGCATCATCTTGTAAAAAGGACGAATAAAAAAGGCTTTAAAGAAGAAAAATAAATTGAACAGATTAACTTAGGATTCAAAACGGCACAATATTAATCTGAATATCACATTACATAAGATAAATACTAACCATCCAAAAGTTTGCCATGGTAAACAGCCATTCCAGCCACACGACCTATAAACTTGAAATAAGAGAGATGATCTTCATTGCAAAGTCCAGAGTTTGGATTGATCTGCAGAGTATAGTTATCTCTGAAGTTGAAGGAAGGGAGCAGGAAAGAGAAAGAAAAACAAAATGTTGTACTATTGGAACAGCCTTATATTTGAAGATCTGAAAGACATCACTAGTCAAATCAGTTATTGCTTTTCATGATGATATCTATCTTCTATTGAATATTCTACAATATTCAATAGAAGACTGCTAGCATATCAGAAACAACCACCATGAACCACCTTAGTAAGTTAGAGATATACCAAAGAAAAGGGATTAACTCCCATTAATTTTAAAGTAGTCAGAATAACGTTCTCTGCATTACTGGTTAAATACTGCTTCTTCTGTACACAGGAGATGGTTGCAAGCACGTTTGTCCATGCAAAAATGACATGGCTTATGTCAGACTGCTGTAAAGAAACCCCGCAAGTACTGTCTCCACATTACTCTTCTGTCAAACAACGGGGTGCAAATTATTGCAGTTATTATCAACTAAATCCTCCTGTACAGTTACAAGGGGGACAGGAATCCCATTTTTAGAGAAGGTGTGAGAAATACAATTGATCTGCTTTTCCTAAGTTTTCACATCTTCCAGACCAATATTACTTACGTAGCTGAATATTCAAACAATCCGTAATAAGGATTAAACATTTCTTTAGAGAGAAGGAAGAACCATTCCCTGGCCACTCCTCCATAGTCTAAACCTTTTTCACCATCAAATTCAATCCAAAGTCTCGCTTTAAGGAAATCTGCTCTCTTTACAGCTATTATTCTTCTATAAGAATCTTCAAGGATTGTTGTGCGATGAATTTTCATTTCAAACCTATTTGGAATATCACTCTAAAAAAGAGAATACGAAAACACAGAATAATAAAACAAAACCCAGCATCTTAAAGTTTTGCAGAATATGCAAATTCTGAAAATAGACAAAGAGGGCACAGAAACCCTTTCATTACATTACTTAAAGACATAACACAATATGATTGAAAAGAGTCTATTTACCTACAATTCAACTAGCAAAGAGAATTTCAGATACTAACTGCTATTTCATGCTAAGAAAGTACAGTAAAAGTAAGTTCTTACTAGTAACAGCATATGGGCAGTTCTGCATGCAGCAAGGCATGGAGTCTCTTCTGACACTGAACATTTATCATATTACACACTTGATTAAAAACAGCTCACAGTTGACACATAAAATTATATGGAACCATTTTACGTGACTTATTTCACCTTCTAGTTCAATACTCTATGAGCCTAGGCGTCCCATTCTCTTACTTAAGATAAAATCTACAGTTGTATTTAATTCTTAAACTACCACAATTGTATTGTGTGGCTTAGCTCTCTATCACTTCTCAGATTAAGATACTGACATTTGAATGAATGCAAACCTTGTTTGATTAGGAACACAATAAACGAGGCGAGGTGCATACATGATTGGGTGCAATTTACATGTCAGCTCAAAATGCATAGGCAGACTTGGCAGGTAAAAGGTGAAGCATGGATCTAAACTTAAAGGTTATTATTACATATGTTAAATACCTCCCAAGGATGTACAATTGGATTGAACCAGTGCAGACTCATTGTTACCTGGCTGTCCAAATGCTATTTACAGTCTTTTATGCTACATGTTATAAATATACCCAGCACTGCCACTTCAAACTAGAGTTTGGAAACAAGATTCATAAACTTCAGATTTTAAGGCTGTAACAATTTTTTGCAGTCATCCAGCCTGACCATGATAACAGTAGAGATTTCTACATAGACAAAATAAAATCTGTTCTGAGAATTTTCCATATTCTGAGTTTCAAAAACTATTCTATGCTTGATCAGTGATTTCCAAACTTGTCTGTTGCCAGTCTTATTTTCAGGTTCACAACTGTTTAATCTTTGAGCATTTCTACTTTTTCAATAGGATTGTCTGCAGTCTCGTCAGTGCATAAAGTCACAAACCCTGCTGTTAGATTAAATGCTGACTGTTACCAAGCTGCTGCTTCACAAATATATCTGTGATCAGACAGTAAGTCTACCTTCCCTGTAACCTAAGCTTTCCCTTGTTTAGGGGCCTAAATTTCATAACCTCCTGCTAGATTCCTACTGATTACTAACCTGTTTCTTCAATTTCTTTCTGAAGAATTCATACTTCCGCTTATAGTCCCTGGAGTAAGGCACAGCCTTTGGTGGGGAGAAAAGAAAAAAGCCTGGTGTGTCTTGTGAAACACAGATAAGTCATTTAAATTCTGAGATAACAGGAACACATGTTTTACTGAGTGCCAGGGGAGACTTCCAGTTTATAAACACCTAGAATGAAAAGCACTTCTCTGTTCAGATCAGATCCACCGAATTCATCCCCTACTTCACCACTAGCTGATGTAACTCCCTGAGATCCCCGAGTGGCCCAGATCAAAGTGACCAAAATGCCTTTGGTGACGTCCATAACGTGTAGTCTTTCCCTGCTGTATCATGAGAGACCTGGCTACAAACACCTCTATTTTCCATGGACAGCGAAGGTTGTTTACATACGCAGGCTATTAATAAACACAGATATCAGCTGAACACTAAAACCCATCTATAATTATAATGCAAACCATCTTTGCAATTAGTTCTGGTAATTTGCACTTCAGATTAAGTATCGAGGCTGGATAACTATTTTTCAGCTGAAAATTAATTTAATTCCTTTCTAAACCCCTTTTATTTTCTTTCTTTTTCTTTTTTTTTTTTTCAAGTTTACTTCATGAATTGAGCTAGTGTGGCCAAAAAATAAATAGACTCTCTTACCCATTTCAAAGCCCTCCCCCCAGTCTATAAGGAAACTTTCTTACTACCATGGGAACTGCTTTTTCTTTCTGGCATTTAAAGACCATTTCCCCAGAAATCTTTCTAAACAGTCTTTAAAAAGAAATAAAAATGCTTTGTTTAAACACCCTGAAAGTTTCAGTTTCCAGACCAACTAACTGATAAATGACAAGAGTTTGTTTGGCTTCTATTAACAGTATTTCTGAAAAATATGAAAATCTACATTAGGAAAGCTTACTGGTCCAGTTATTGCCACATTCTGCAGTCGAGGATCTTCCCACTGTGTTCTCTTTGTATCTGCAAGACATTTCTTAATTAGTTCCGTTCATTTAAATAATGTCCACAAGTAGAATGATGAGTAGGGGAAAATACTACATTGTACATACTGTGGTTTATGAAGAATATTCTTCCATCTGTGTGAGTTCTCTCTTCCCACCCTGGCTGTAAAAAGGCAACATTTTAATTAAATTTTTATTCTAAATTTCTGATTATACAGTGTGCATAGAACTCAACATGATCTGCAGTTGTGGGCATTCTCCCCCCATCTACTGTCAGCACCGAAATTCAAAACAGAGTATTTTTTGTAGGAAAAAAGCAGGCTGCATTTTCTCATGTGCAAATTTTGATAATGCTAATTTAAATAGTTAAATTGTTTCATCTGCAAAACAAGTACAGAATGGTTTACTTACTGGTAATGGGCCCAGGTCTACTGGATCTAGGGAAGTCTTTCTCCTCGGATGAGCAGAAATTTTCAGTCTTGGATCTTCCTTTGAAAAGAAAACAAGCAGCATGTTAACATCCTTTTGCTGTTTTGTCTTGCTTTTAATTTTTTTTTGTCTCTATTCATGATTTTGTAAAGAATATGCCTAGTACCAACTCAGTAATGGTTGCATATTCTGCAGCCAGAGGAATCCTTGCGGATTCTCAGTCCTCAAGCAATTTACAATCATCTCCTCATGACATCTCACTTTATTTTATTTACATATATATAAACATAAATCCCTAATTCAACTCAATTTTTGTGTAATTGAGTCAAATTACTCTTTCCACACAGTTTCTGACACACCTTATGCTTTTTGGGTTTGGTGGGGTTTTTTGTGGGAGCTAGAATGAAGGCGGTTGTGTTAAATGAGTTCTTTTCATACACCTGGAAAAAAGAATACCCATTCTGAATCAACTTAATGCACTTCTCTTTCCCTTTCGCCTGTCAGTAACACTGACTTACTCTTGAGATGCTTAAGCCCATCTAATACACTGCCAAGCGGTGTGCAGTGCCCCTCTGTGGAACTGCAGCTGTACAGCTCCCTCATCCATATGGTACTTGCACCTGGCCTGCTTTTGTAGCCATGCACAGAAATTTGTGTTGTGCTCTACAAGGCAATGGACTTGCTGCTGAAGGTATGTTTACAGAACTCATTTCTGTCAGTAGCTCCTATAAGCTATCACAGTTCTGCAATGTCATTTAGGAGGTGCTTTACATCTGCAAAGCAGATTCCTGTTTTCCTCCTTCCAAGCTAAACTTTCAAGTATCAATAGAATTAGTAAAACTGATAATCTTCTAATCATGACAGGTATTATAACTTGGCATTTTTATTATATATCACTCAGACTCACACAGAATATTTTGGGTTGGAAGGGACCCACAAGGACCATGGAGTCCAACTCTTAAGTGCATGGCCCATACAGGGACTGAACACCCCACCTTGGCTTTGTTAGCCCCATGCTCTGACCATGCTCCTGAACAGACAGACACAGCTATCTTGGCACTAAAGAAACATACAGAAGCCTGCTGAAAGCAGCAAAGCTTTGACTCAAGAGGAACTAGAGTTTCAGTTCATGAGAGCAGCTTTCCATTACCCAAGTTGTGGTTTTGGTATTGTGGTCAATAAAGAATGGTCTCCCATTGGGTGCATGTCGGACTTCCCAGCCTTTAGGGAGAAATCCTTGCTCCATTTCAGGCTGCTGCTGAGAAGACTGTTGTGATGAATCACTTGATGTTGCTTGTGGCTGTCTTCCTACAGAAATACTCTGTGCAGCTGACACCTGACTTGTTTCCACAGCAATCTATGGTAAATGACCAAAAAACATCCTATGAAATCAAAGCCCTGTAAAGCAATGTATTTTTTCTATTAACCTATATTTTTGACTCATGAAAGCTGTTTCATAAATCAAGTGCCTGACAGTACACAGATTTCATAATATCAACAACATTGACTAGCAATCACTGATCATGCTAAAGGTTTACAGAAGCCTTCCAGCCTTCCCAGTCAGCTACCACTCTCCAGAAGGCTTTCTTGGCACATTCACAGTAGAGTGACTTGCCATAAATGTTACTGTTCCTAACTCTCCGTGCAGTCTCTCAGATATTTTATGTGGTACTTTACCAGTTTATGCCTTTCATGTGTTCTGTTTCATAGCCATCTCTCCACTTCTATTACACGAGATGTTTAAAAGGTTCAAAGAACACAAACAACAGTAAATTGAAGACAGACAGTACCTGTACAACTGGTTTTATCCAGGTAGTGGTTCTAGAATTGTGATCTATATAATATGACCTTCCTTTTTCATCTTGTCGTTCTTCCCAGCCTGGGGGTAATCCAGATGAAGTAGGCAGTAACTAAATATTAGTGATAACAGATGAAAAACAATTAAGGAAACTATGAAACTTACTGTGAAAAGGCTTTCCTCTGTCAAATTAAAACAACAAAACTATATTCCAGAAGGTTTATGACTTTTATGAACTGGATAAAACAGATAAGAAGTATATAAGTCCTTACTGAATAGTATGAAGCAGCAGATTTTTATGTGTTTGTCTATACACAATGCAAACTCCTCATGTTAAAGGATTCATTTATATACCCAGTTTAGGCATGGCTGATCCAGCCTAGTACTTCTGGCTACGAGATCACATTTTGCAGTATCACCATGAAAACATAACGGAACGTGGTACAGCTTTTAATTAGAAGTAAACACTTATAAGGTAAACCATTTGAAAAATGAAACTCATATCATCAGGGCAAGACTACTTCCTTCTGCAGGCTATGCATTAAGCTAATGCTAAACAAAGCTGAAACATGAAAGCTTTACAGCTGAACTAGACCCATAATTGCCATTTTGTCAGGACAGCTGCTGGCCAAGGAAGGCCAAATCTCATTTGTAATGTCACCTAGCACAGCTAAAAGTCCGCATTTTTTGAAAAATAACTTACCACTGGATGTGCAGGCTGCTCCTCAAGTCTGTATGTTTGCAGACTACCTCTTCTGCTGGAATGGTTCTTGAAGGAGTGGAGAGGAATGACACATTAGCTATTACTGCAGCTTTAAGGATGGCAGCAGTCAACAATGGTTATCACACTTCAAGCTATTACAGTTTCCATCTTGAGCAAAGTGTTGTATTTGTTTTGAAACATGATTTAATACCGTATTTTTCAAACTCCTGTTTTAACAGCTAGAAGCATTAAGTTCACAGAGTCTGTTATAATCTTAGGATGACAGAGGCTTGAGAAAGTTCAGAAAACTCTACCAATAGATGTTTTGGCATGTAAAACATTAATTACAAATACTTACAGCACACTTTGAGTTTACAGTATAGAACCTTTTGTGTTGTCAATAGAGTATAGTCTGTGCTGGATCAGAGCCAACACAAGTTTCCAGAGAGAGGATTAAGTCAACAATGAAAAGATAGGAGAGTCTGAGACATCCAGTTTGAGAAGAACAATTAAATCCCTGGACTTTGTATAAGTGTCCACCTTCCTGCCTAAAGCCACATTTAGATCTCATCTGCTACAATTAGGCAACTGTATTTCATTTTGCTCCAGAATTTCCACAACTATTTGAAGGATTTTTCCCTATCCACACACTTTTGGAGTACTTCAAAGGAAAAGCATGATTAACTTTCAAAAAAAATTTTTTTGGGGGGGGGGGTATAATGCAGGTGAAGGAAGGGAAGATTGTCATTCTAGCTGACTCTTGCAAATAATTTGAACATCTGCCTCTTTCTTTGCTCAGGCCACCCAAGCAAGCTGAAATAACAGTTTTCTTGCTATCAATGGGATGCGGAATAGCAGAGCTCGAGTAAAGTCTTGTTACTCTCACTTGACTGTTTCCAGCAACACGAGTGATACATTGTACAAACTTACATAAACATTGTCAATTCCAAATTTACATTTGGAACGGCATTCTTAACATCACAAAAACTAATGAATATTTCAATACCAAAATCTAACAGACTGGCCTGGGTCACCTCTATAGGCTTTCCTCAATGGACAGTGGATTTCTCAGGTCACATCTCAGGTTACAAGGCTGTTTGTGGAGCTCGGGTTTCACAGGACAGCTGAGCTTACTTAATTGCTTGCTACCATCAAAAAGACAAGTTTCACCCTGGCTACATACTCCTGCTGTTTTCCCTTTGCCACTGTAGCATTTGTCAGACAACCTAGCATGCTTTTTCAGTTGCTCAAACTGCAAAAAAGCAGAGTTGGGGAAAAGAGTAGTTTTCTGCTGTGTTAGCAAGCTGAACAGACGCACCCAGATGTCAGGCAAGTTTCACAACTGGCACAAGGGCTGTGGAACTATGTGAGCAAGCTCCCTTTTTTGCTGCTATGGAAGCAGCAGGTTTACTCAACCCAATCATAAAACCTTATCCCAATATTCACAGTGAAAAATGGTTATCTTAAAACTTGTTCTAGTGGGAAAAGTAACTCACATGGCACAAGTCCCTTAGAAATAAGCTTTCAGGATACAGCTTTTTTCATTCATAGTTTTCAGCACTCTACAATACTAGACTAAGAGGTAGATTTACAGGCTGAAAAATAGTTCACACAAATCTGTTTTAACCTCAGGCAGAAATCCATATAAGCAAAGCAGAGAGGAATAAAATGTTTGCTTAGATGGGATTCTACAGCAAAAAGACTATTCTTAAAGTCTGTACATTTGAGATGAAATTAAAAATATAATTCCTAAATAAAGTACTTGTGGATCTAATTCTATCAGTAGTAAGACTTTTGTGCAAAATATTGTAGATATTTCTATATTAGAACAATGAGAAAAATAATTTACAGTGTAGGCTGTTGACTGGCCAGTAGCTGAACTTCCAGAGGTAGTAAGTCTGTTACTCAATTCTTCTGCAAGATGAGTCTGTATATCACAACTACTCTGCGAGAGAGGTATTTGAACATTCTGACTGCTGTACATTGTTGCCTCGTCTTCAGTTATAATTTCCCAGCTCTTTAAAATGAAAATAAAGGGAAAACATTTTTAAAAAGTAGTTAATCTTTTTGAGTAGGCCAGATTAAAAAATCACTTGCATTTCAGAAACATTTTGAGATTTATTTTTTTACCTCGGGGGAATCTCTGTTGTCTGCGTTTTCTGTATCCTCTGATATCTGTCGCCGGTGAGTGAACACGTGCTGGGCCTCCAGCTGCACACTGCCAAGATCTGCAACTGCCACGCTGTCCCTGGTGGGGCAGGGTGAGAGAAGTCAGCAAACAGCAGCCACAGTTTATCTTTCAACAGTAAGCCAGGCTAACAGCAAAAACATACATCACAGTCGTTTTGGCAGAAGAAAAAGAAACAGTCTGGACTATATAAATTAATGTAAACTGTTTAAAATGAATAAGCATTCATCTCTATGTGAAGTGTAAGCTGAAGAACCAGGTAGCATTCCAGGACAAAAAAAAAAAAAAAAAACCCGAAAAAAAATAAGGCAAAAAATTTAACAAAGTCCCTGATGGGAAGGAAAAATCAGGCTGAAAACAGAAAAATTATTTACTTTCCATTACTATAGTTGTTATCTCTCCAACTGCAACCAGTTTCTATTTGAACACATACTTCCAGAACACAGTACAGTCAAATGACCAGTAATCAAGTGACTACTCTATGTGGGCTTCAGAGTTAAGCTAAGGAAAGCTCTCTACTAATTTTCAAGCTGTTCACTTTTTATTTCTCCTTGCTTTCAATGTAACTAGGGTGAACTACACTAGCTAATATAAGACCTGAATTTTCAGTTTAAAAGACATACTGTGCAGTTGGTCTTTTCCACTGTGTTCTTCTGAATTCATGATTGACATAGTAGGTCCTGCCGAGGATGTCTTGTCTTTCTTCCCAGCCTGCAGGCAGTGGAGGAGATTCCTGCTGCTGCTGTTGTGGCCGGCTAGCAGCCTCTGGTTGGTCCAATATAATCCACCCAGGCTGAGAGACACAATATAACTACCTTAATATTACAGAAGTTGAAAAACGTATCTCAATTTATCAAGCCACTCCCCCTTTTAAGGTGTAGCTCCATTACATCTTAAGCCAGTAAATTTGACTCTGGTTTTAGTGTGTTTATTTCTGAAAAATGACAGGGCATATTATGCATGCAGAAATCTTATTTTTAACTCAAGTTCCTTAAACATATTAGTAGCAGAAGTTGTTAGTTCCACGAAAATAAACAGCATTCACAAAATACATTAAAAGGTTAAATACTGTAATTTCATACATATGCTGTGAATGTATGAGGCAGATGAACACACCCTTCCTTAACAAAGTTTCATTACAGCAAAGGTGGTAATGCTGAATAGAGTTAAATCTGGAAAAGAAATCCATTAATCTACATGGATCTGCTTTAAAAGATTACATATATATGGTAAGTAAGATCAAAAAATCCCTATGGATTGGAGGGAGTTGAAAGTCTAAAACCAGAGAGATGTTAGCGTCTGTCTGGGGTCAAACAACATTGAATGATACCTACAAACAGAAACTTAAACACTTTAAATTGTCTGCAAGATAACAAGCAATCACTTTTAACTGGTTTGTTTCTAAAACACTATTTATAGCTTAGTGATTCCTAACATTCATTTTTCAGCAATAAACACATTTTCCCCACCTCTAATTCTTCAGCCTGTTCCGTGGTTTCTTCTTCAGATCCACTGTTTTTAGGTAAGTAAGTCATTTTTAATCTAAGGTGGCCTTTAACTCTTGATTTATGGCTGCAGAAAAGAAAATAAAATGATCTTATTGTGCACTTGTAAAACAAAATAGCTGCAAAGCACAGCTAGAGGATTATTCTTATGGTTTCAACTCAAACTCGACTTTTTATAATCTACAATAATTAAGTTCTATAATGGCACTGAGGCTTCAGACTTCTGAATACAAGAAGTATTTAAAGTAATGCTGACTTTTTAGTGGAACATCAATATCTTAGAAATGGCTACTCAAATTTCTCTGACAGAAATAGAAAAACTTAGACAATGTTTATGTATTTGCAACTAATTACATGAGAGCATTGTTTAGATATGAAAGTTAGTATTTCCATGTATTTACTAACCTTCTTGGATGAAGAACAAAATCCTTAAATGTATATGGTCTCTCCATACTTGGATTTTCTGTCTGAAATAAGAATTTTTTAAAAGAAAAATCTTTATCAAGCACTTGAAATTAAAGAAAACTATCAGAAACTTACAAATAATTTCTTTAAAGGCCTTACAACATCTTAAAACTTAAATTACAGGTTCAGGTACGGTAACACCACTACCAGCTTTAATCTTAGCAATAAGACCAATACTCTGGTTCAAGAGAAAAACATTACCTTACAGTGTCTATGTATACTACAGAATGAAACACCTGCTCTTGGAAAGGGTTTGCCAGGGTTGCTATCCTGTCTTTAAGACAGTTTCTAATATATCTGTTAGTATCTGCTAATGTTTTGAGACTTCAGAAGAAAATGAAGAAACTTATTTATTGCAATATTCTTACTGATATTTCCTCAAAACGAATTATGTGCTTTGCAAAAGGAATATAAGAAACAGAAAAAAACTGACCAAAGCAACACTAGCTCACATCTGTTTATGTGAATAAGGAACATTTAAAATAAATTTCCAGACTTTAAAGAAAATATTTAAAGACGTGACAATAAGTACAATCTCTTATCTTTAAGACTGTAAATCTATGAAAAAGCTAAAAGCACTCCAGTATTGAAAAACAAGGTAACCTACATTGTCTTTTAAATATCAGCACTGAAAAATCCCTAACAGATCTACAAAATAAACCAAGAACCCACAGAGCAGGAGAATTTAATCACTTTATTATCAATATTGTTAACTCCTTAGATGACTAATAGAGTGCATATAGAAATATTTTTTCCCTTTCATAGTCTTAAAAACAAACAAAAGATACAAACCGGTAACTGATAAAGAGGAATATCCACTTGTCCAAGAAAATCATCTCGAGTCTACAGAAAACAAAAACAAACACCACAGAAAGTTGAAAGCTGCAAAGTCTTTTTAAAACATTGTTCCCATGCTGTGATAGCACAACAACAATTTATTAGAACCTGAAGGTACTTTTAAATTATAGGCAGTAACTTGTTCTGTACAGAACAAGTTCTGATTGACCCAACACTCAGAGCCTTGGATAGTTCTGCCTTCCTCAAAACAAAATTTGAGGGAGCTGGGGGTGGAGATTTAGACTGTTTACTAAATTATATAGACTAATGTTAATCAAACAGGCGAGTTGTTCAGCATCAGGACTGAGATTGTCAGCATGTCCAGTAGAAATGTTGTCCTAAAGGACCCTCCTGCTAGGAGCACCCAAAAATTTCTGTAAACTTAGGCAGCTGTTTAAAACAGGCACGTATAAACGTTTTTTCTTTTCCAAATAATACAGCTACTGTCAAAGATAACATGAAGCACAAGTAAGTTTGATCTGTGGTGAGTGCTTTGAAAGTTCCAGCAATTCCAGTGGTCCCAAGCTTGGCATGAAAATCTGTTAGAACTATGAAAAAAATACCTTCTGTCTACACATATTGCAGAGTTTAGTTTTAACAACTATTATCTGAAAGATTTTGCCCTGACTTGGATGTCTGGACTGTCCAGCTAGGACCAGACTATGAACACAGCAGCTGTCAGACCAGGGCAGGGAATGACAATACACAGTATCACTACAATAAACAGTATCACTGCACACTTTACTTTTGATCATGGATTTTTGCTTGCCAAAGAAATTACAATTTTAGTAATCTACATGGGTAATTTCAGTATTCACCAATAATCACCACCAGCAGTAATTTACTTGACTTCTTGCAGGATTACTGCAGCATGTGCTAAATTGCCTCAAATTAATTTGTGATTTGAAAACCTTTGCAAACCTCCACAAAAAGCAGGAAAATGTATTACAAGGGTCATTTAACACGAAGATGTATAAGTGCCTGTGTAATAAATTCAGGTTGGCACAGAATTTTTTGAAGGTATGGCTTTTAAAAACAACCCCTACGCTGTGACAAGACTACAATTTTTTGCACAGACTGAGTAAGGAACTGTAAAAGTTTTCAACTGTGTGGCTCATGCCGCCTCTGAAATTCTAAGTTTCTTGATTTTTCCAGCTAACAAAAGATTTGGTGCCTATTCTTTCCTAAATCTGTTGGTGTACCACAAGCGTTTATTCAAACAAATCACCCCAGAACTTTAATGTTTGTCCATAAAACTTTTCACCACAAGGCTCTGCAGCTTGCTGACATCTATTTCCTTCACCTCAGGGCAAAACCATGTGTTTCAACTTTCTTCTGGAAAACTTACTTTAATTTTCAATTCAAGTGTTTTACAGTATTAAAACTCCAGTCCAATTCTATCCATGTTTGAGTCCCTCTGACATTAAAGTATAGGTATTTCTTGAAGCAGTTCTTTCTGCCTTAGTAATTCTGGTACCTTTTTTCCTTAGCTCTGTTGTTCTCTGTTCATCCATTTAATCTTTAAGTCATACGTGTATTTGAAGACTCAGTGCCTCACATGTGCCTTTAATTTTTACACCTGCAAAAAGCGCAACTAGATTGTCATAGGTGATAAAATGCTAGAAATCTGGAAATATGTCACTTCAAATTCTGTTTGCAGCATGGATGTCATGTTCAGATCTGAAGCGGACAAAAGTGAAAATATATACAAAACACCCACATTTTTAGTCCCTAAACTCATTTGAGAGAGAAAGCTACAACAGGTTTCACACCTGAGGAGTCAGGGGCTTCCCTGGACTATTGAAGGAAAACTTGCTGTGCTATTATAGACCACAGGTTTCTGGAAAAAAAGAGCTACCACTTTTGCCTATGAGGTTCTTTTTAAAATGGCACAGCACATACCTTAGACATGTTAAAAGGCTTAGTATTTGTAAAGTTCTTGGCAGTCCTCAAGTGGAACATGTCTTCCAAATAAATTACTGGAATGTGGGACAAAAGTTTGCTCTATTTTAGAATCCCTCAGAACACTGTGTTTGTTACCAGCATAATTTGAGTATGGGCTCCTGTTATTCCCTTTATTATTCCGCTGTCTCTCCTGCTATTTTTAGCAGTTACCCTCAATAACCAACTCTTCAACAGTACTTTGTCCTCCAGACAGAAAGCAAAACCCTGAGTGGAGATTTTTGTTGACCTCCAAGCAACTAACACATAAATCAGATAGCAGGAATGATCTTCAGCAGTGTGCCCCACTATGACAAGCTGACTAACTGCCTGCGAAGAGGTGCCAAAGCAGCTTCGCAACAGACATCGCACACATGAACAACTAAATGCCAGTGGAGCTGAAACTGTTTGGATCTCTGTTTCATGAGAGCAGGCAACACACACAAGTGGGTCAGTTGTTCTTGTCAACTTCTAATTTCTTAACAGCCAGAGAACTCAAACTTTCTGCTTGCCAAACCATAAGTGCATAAACCTCAATTAATGATATACTGCACTAACAGAGAGGCCTTGTATTTTACTGATTCACTGGTTTAGTCTATAGAAAGTTATTAAAAACAGGTGAGGACAGACAGCTGCTGTACACAATCCATTTAAAGAACTCCAGTGCAATGCTAAAGCATTCAAAGAAAAGCGCCAAAATAAAGTAATTCTGTTCAAAACTCATTTTCATTTTCATCTATTTTATGAATACATGCTTCATAAGTTTTAAAGTGAAGATTTTGGACTTTTTTTTCTGCAATTCCCATCAGAAACTGAAGTACATTTTAAACAGACACGCTTATCTGAGTCACACGTTTAAGAGCAGTACTGAGAACATAATCCAAAATTTACCAGGTTTGAAAATGGATCACTGAATGCCTTTCTTAATTGCTGGATTCACTACACAGTCTTTTGAAACAGTTCTTGTACAAAACCACGGTGTTGCAATAACAAATATTTTCTCTACCAATTTTTGTGACAAATGTTTGGCGGTATTAGTGCATGAATTAAAATCCAAGCATATTCCCAGTCTTCTTCTGACTAAACAGGCAGCTAGTTGTGCACAGGTTGGTCTTTGCGCAGAAATCTGCAGCTGTATGGCAAAACAAGAAAGCATACAGCTTTTATTGGAGGGAATATAAGTATCAATTCAAATTGAAAAAACAAATAGTGATCTGGAATATCGCTGCTTAAGAAAACAAGAGCTCAATAGATGCATTATAAAACCAATATTCTTCTTGCTTAAACACCCAAACATCAACATTAGTTACAAGCTTGATGAGAACGAAAAAAACTTTCATAAGCTACGCTAGCAACTTCAAGTATTTTTCTTTTCCTGCTGCGCTGAGTGTATTGTTTGGTTCTCTTAAATTCTAAATTGAGATAAGTGAGCTTTTTTTTTTCTTCCATAAAATACTGCCAGCATATGCTATTCATCATGGGAAAGTAACAGTTTCAAAAAAACAAGATTAAATTATCACATTAAGATTGTACCAAATTCACAGATTCCACAAGTAATGCTTTCTCTGTCTTGCAGTGCAATAAATACTTGGTTGCATGGAATTCATTACAGTCCCAGTCTCCTGTATTTTTAAGGGGGAGCAGTATATAGTGAGATTTTTTTTTTTAAATGACACGTAGGCATTTCTTTAGAGTTGGCATCTATGATAGAGAGATATAAGACTATCAGCATTTTCAAAATAGGAAGAATACATACTGCTAGATCAAGGGTTATTACACAACATGTGTTTCTGCAGGACCTTCAGCCCTGCTGGCTGTTTCAACAGCAAGGTGTCAGCACAACATGCCTCAGCAGTTTTACCATCTGCTTAACAGACAGCATTTAGAAATGACACCAAGGTTATTTTCACTAATTCTCTCTCACTTCCAAAGATATTTTCAGACAACTGCTTATCTAAAGACCAGAGCAAAAGTATCGTCTGTTGCTCCATTTATAGCTTACACATTTTATATGGTACCAAAATCTTACACTTCCTTAAAAGTTCATATTTAGTTTACAGTACTTTTACAACAACATTCATATATTAGTCCATTCACTGTGTGCTACTTTGAGAACTTGTCCTTAAAAGTTCATTAACAATGCAATCTAGGTTAGTGTTTGGTTTTTTGTTGTTGTTGGGGTTTTTTGTTTGGTTGGTTTTTGTTTTTGTTTTTTGGGGGGTTTTTGTGGTTTTTTTTTACATAGGCCATAAGAAGGCAAGTTGTCTAATATAACCAAAGCATAGTTCAGCACAACATAAACTAAGAATGTGTCAGAAGTTATTAACGCATTGATTTTATTTATCAGGATTTTGAGTTCCTTTGGTTTGATGCACAGATGTGCCAAACAAGCTACCATATAAAAAGCAGAGATATTACATTTTATGAAAAGTCAAAAGCCAATCCAATTGTCTTCCTGTGTTAAATCTGGCAATACTCACCACAAAAAAAATTAGAAAACAGTACCAAATATCTAATTAGTTACTATTTCAACAAGTCATTCCTGACATCAAGTCAGTTATCTTCAGGACAGTATAAAAACATAAAGCTTTTGCATCTATTCGTGAAAGCTTCTTTGCCACATCTTAAGAATTCAAATCAAGTTTAAAAAACAAACTCTCATAGCAGTAATTCCAGGCACACTTTTACCTTCATCATTTAACACTATAAAGCTTAAAACACAAAAATGTAAAACTCTATCAAATGTTAAAACTGCACGTGTAATTTGCTCCCAGAAATAACAAGAGATAAACCACATATTGCAGATGTTTACCACTGGCTAATTAACACATTCAGCTGAAGAACTTGATATAGTCAGTCAACTTCTTGCTTTTCAGAGCAAGAGGGAAGAAATAGAATTTTAAAAAAAGAGACAAACTACTTTTCTCCAAAAGGGAGACAGACAACTGGGGCATGTCTGCATCATGGTCTCACTCCTGCGAAGTTCACTTGGTCCAGCAGAGGATCACACAGAGGCACAAAGTCAGGTTGAACCTTGAAGCTGCTTTTCAGCTCTAAATTAAATCAGTTGGCCAGGGCTGTTCAGGTACCTGGCCACTTCTAAGAGAACGAGTCTAGAGCAGGGCTGGATGCAGGCTGCATGCCCTCACCCTGCTCCAAAGTCAACCCATCAGTTTTCAAAAGCATTCTTAAGTCTACTGTTGATCCAAATGCAGCATCAACACTAACTCAGCCTTCCCTGTGCCTTTGCACCAGTGCACAGCCAGTGGCCACTGCAGTGGCAGTTTTCCGTGCTCTTCCACACTCAGCCACGGGTGAACAGAAGTCTGAAGCCCCACCTATCGACCTCTCCCAGCCCCACACCTAAACCACCTGCTGCCAGGTGCAATGAAGAAACATGACCTGGCTAGAGCAGAACTCAGTGGTTTGGTTTGTCTTAAGCTCTGCTATGCTCAAGCTATAAACCCCACCTGTCCAAAACCAGTCTGTGCGAACTGACCTTGGATGCCTCAACCTCTAATGACAAAAGGTGACTACAACACAAATAATCCAACCACAACTACTTTTCCAACAAAACAGTATTACAATTTATTTCAGACAAGCTCAATGACACTACTAAAGTTACATTATACTTCCCACCTCAGACATGGCTTTATTAGCCCATCATTTGTCAGATGTTAACCACTTAAGATTTCTCATCATTAAGTTAAATATTTGTCCCAAAACAAACTTAATAGAAACAATGATTATTACAATAACTGGCTAATGTAAAAATTCTACTGTAAAATAAGTAATGTTTATAACAAATTCCGGAATTCCTTTTCCTTCAAAAAGCCCTTTGCTTTCATGTTACCAAACAGGCCGTCTCCTTTATGCTATGAAAATCACTGATTGCCAGAGAAATCACCTAGGCCTGAAAGAATCCAGTTCTGTGTTTCTTCCCACATTCCTCCTACTGGAGTGTCTCATTTGCATTTTAATATGCCCTAACGTCAATTATTCCAATTCAAGTTTGTATGTAATTTCAGCCAGGAACTTGCTGATGTCCTTCTTAAATTCTGTTTGCTTATGTTACAGCTGAAAGCAGCCCAAGGTCTCAAACAATAACTGCATCTGTCTGTAGACTTTTCGGTTTATTGTAAACTATCATGACAGAAAAAAAGAATGATGCACTCTCTTGAAACAGAGATGATTATAGATCCATAAACTAACACTGCAATGAGCTACAAACATTTTGCTGGCTGCATTCCCAAATCAGCATGTTCTGTTTGTCACAGGGAGTAAGGAAAAAAGTTCACTTGAAACAGACACTTAACAGAAATGCAGGGCAGTCCCCTTCAGACAAGGGTGAAAGTCAGTCATAAGCAAATGACTTGACTGAAAAGGCCACTCAGTTTTGCTTACTTGCTCAATCTGTGAAATTCATCTTCTGGAAGATGAGAAAACATGTGTTAGAACACAGAAGAACACCCTCTGCCAAGGGTGAGGGGAAAGCATTTCTACCACTTGATCCTCTGTGGCTGCAAGGGCTGAGCAGGCACCAGAGAGCCTGGGGGTCAGATTAACACTCTGCCTACCCTTGTATCCTTTCCATGTAATGGCCAAGAGCAGATGCTTAAGGAATAGTAATAGTGACAATTAAGACTAGTACTTCCTTTGATATAACCCCCAGTTTCTAATGAATAAGTGGTCATGGACCTCTTGATCCTGACCTTAGAATTTACCTAACTTCTTAAAATTCATTTCTACTTTTGATATGCAGATCTTGAGACAATTTGCTCAGCAACACATAAAAGCTTTTTTTTTTAAGTAGAATGGGAAAATTGACCTCCCCTAAATTATAATTTTATAAACTCCCTCTATACTACTTTTTTTTTTTTACCCAAAGCTGAAAACCCCCTGGTCTACCTTAGTGTTTCTCCTCACATAAAACTTACCCCAATCTTGCAACCCTTCTTTTTTTAGTTCTGTTATCCACACTTCCTGAAAAAGCACGACCAGAAACATGCATGCCTTGCACCTATGTGGGTTTGTATAACTCCATAATGGTGGTTTTAATTTTGTTAGTTTATTCCTTCCCTAATAAATCCTAAGCTTTTATCTGCCTTTCAGCTGTCAGCAAGATCTGAGCTGACATTTTCAGTGAGTCTTTCCCCATGACACAAACCATTTCCTGACAAGTATAGGAGGCCATCACTGAGCATGCATCATTAGCTGCTTTTCATACATGCAATACTTGGCATTTTTCAACACTGATTTCCAAATTGCCTATTTGGAAAAAAAAATTGAAATTAAAGCAATGATCACGATCTCATATCTGAAAGCCTGCAAGTTCTTAAGCTAGTGAGGAGTAAAGGAAGAATGTCTCTAGCTTGCCCTGTGAACAAGTTTTACTTTGACACATTCTTGTAGGTATACCACGTCTTACAAAACAGAGTAACTATAGCTTGTGGCAACATTAAAGAAGCCACAGCATCAACGCTTCCCACTCTCTCATGGCAGATTAAAAGGACATGAATCACCCTGAAGGCTGGATAATTACATATTTACATAAGCTGTTTCAGGAGGCCTGCTCTGCGTGGTTTTGCAGTTTTAGTTTCCCCATTTTTTTCTGGCATGAGAAACCTGCTGAAACTCAGTTCAGCTGCAGACTGTAAACAGAATTAGGCTAATCATAATCTCTGCAGAGCACAATCAAATAAAACTACTTCTTAATATGTACATGTAATGTTTGCTGAGGACTACAAAGTGCTAGAGCTTTAATATACTGGTATATTCAAGTATCTGCTTCCTTACAGTATGATGATATTCTGAAAGTTGCATATGGTTCATAGTTGCCAAATGCAACCTGCTAAACCTGACAATGAAAAACTTCACAGATTGAGCTATTACCAAATAACATTATTTGTTTGCTTCCTTTGCTAATGCATCCATATAGCAACCATTCATAGCTAGGCTGTAGGATTTATCCCATCCTTTGTGTGCCATCTTTTTCTTCCCCTGAAGAAGGATGGCTAATCAAAGGCAAAAGCATGAAGAAAGGTAGAGAAGAAGGTGTAACTAAACTCTGCATTAAGGAAGATGATAAATAGAAGAAATGAGTACCAACTATTAAAGCACTACAGGTCATTGCCACTTAAAGGATAGAAGCAGGAAATTACCTACAACAAATTATAAATTGTTCATTATTGTGATTAACAGTTTCCACTGTCCTCCCTTTAATGTACTGATGTATACTTCAACTTCTAAAATTTGTCTGAGACATAACACATACGCTCTTATGTGATTTAAGTCTAACGTAGCCATGCCCACAATTCCTCAGAAAGACATCACCTTCCTTTCAGCCCCATGTGACTGAACTGACAAACCATGACACAGCAATGCACCAGACACGGCCCTGAAATGTGATCCTTCAAGATATGCAATACTGAACAATATGAAAGTTATAAGATTATGAGGTTACCATAGCACAGCAGCATAAAGTGATGCAAATTTGTGCTTTCCCTTGTATTGGCTCCATAGTCTTCTGCTTTTGCTGCCCCTTTTCCACCTTCCTTGCACAGATTTGGGACACTGATACACATGCAGCCCTTTTGCTCCATGTGCAAAGTTGTAGCTAAGCCACAGCTGTCCTTCCCTTCTCTTGGCGCTTCTCCCTGGCTGGATCACTACTTTCTGAGAGGGAGTTCTGCTATGACAGAAGCTCTACGCCTAAGGAGAATGCAAGAGAGAAGACAACCTTAGACTATTCAGCACTAACTTGTGGTGCAGCACTTATCAAGGGAATCACAATCTTCCAGACACAGGTTCTGGCCCCCTCAGCGTTTTCAGATCAGCTGGGAAGTTAGTCAAGAGAGAAATCTTCACACACAGCCCCCTCAAATTACTGGTTTACTAAATTTAAATTTAGTACAGCCAGATTCAAATAGCACCTCCTTTTATGAAGGCAAAGCTCCAGAGTTTGGTAAAAAAAGCTCAAGAGTTCCAACTAAAAGATTTCCCTTACATGAATCTGGTTATTTTACACCATCTCTGAAGTTTGGGGGGTTTTTTGCTTCAAAACATGACATTTCAATAACTAGAGGCAAAACTTGAGCAACATTACTTGTAAACAAAAGGACTATAACATAATTGATTCCTTTAATTGTAGAAGAAATTATTTTAAAGGTATACAGCTGCTGAAACAGATTTGCAAGTACATTTACAATATTCACATTATCCAGTAGAAAGTGATACTGATGGGGAAGGAATAGCTAATGTCAACAGGGATCCGGAACAGATTAACAGAACTTTTAGTTTTTTAGAAGTTTGTTCTTTTGTCAGTTCTACAAGAACTGGAACTGTATTCACTGTTTCTGTCTTCCTCTGTACCGCTTGGAGTTTATGTATGTATGATGATGAGTAACCTGTTCCCTTACTCACTCCTACCCTCCCAATCCACACCTGCGATGTCAAAATGCTTTAGTTGCCTATTTATTTCCACCCTAAACAGAGACAGATGCACTAAAAACAAACAAACCAACAAAAAACCCCAAAACATTAAAGCAGAAATACATAGTTAAGGACAACCTTCAATGCTGTAATCATGGACCATCTCTTTCTCCTTCACATAAATGAAATTCCAGTATCTACTACCGAACTTCTTCAGTAAGTTTCCAATAAAGACCAGTAGTGGTACACTGGCCACCACCATTCCCCATTTTGTGACTTAATTAAAAATGATCCAAGGCCAGTTGTCATAGAAATGGTGTTGATTTTTTTTTTCTTAAGCCAGCCTTTAACAAGCTGTTGATTATGGAAAGCAGGAAATGTGATCCGAGGTGGCTGAAGGCTGGTAGCAAGGCACGGAAGAAAAGAATGCATAGACCTTTTGCTGCTTCAGCCTCTGGAGTCTCTGACCACAGCACTGATTTGATTTCATGCCTGCTCTGTACAGATAGCTGACATTACTAAATGCTACTCCAGTATCAACTTGTTAAATTTGAACCCAGACTCAGCATATCGATATACTAGGCCAGACTAACTGGAGTCAAGAGAAATATTTTGGGAGCTGTTTATTTTTAAATGAGTCACAATACACCATGATAATTAACTGGACTATGTAATTAAATGATTGCCGTAGAATCTTTTATATTGGTCACAAAGACTAATAACAAATACAATGGTATTTATCTATTTTATTCCAGTGAATTGCTGACCTGCTGTGAAGTCAACTATGGTTTTTGCTTGGTTTGGTGGGGGAAGCTTTTACATTTTTTGATAACATGTTTTATAGAATATTTACATATTTACTGGTTTTACATAAAAACTAAAAAGAGCCATTTGAGGACTGAAAGGTTCCTGCATCTGGTGTTTGTGTCAATCCATTGTAAACACTACTCCCGGGAACCGAAACAAACTATTGCCAGTCCAGTGTCCTAGGAGGTTTTCTGGAAATGTTAGCTAACAGTCTAATCCTGAACTTGGATTAAAATACAGAATATCTTTCATATCAGCTGCCATTAAACACAAAGGCCAGCAGTGCAAGTTGATGAGACATGTACTTGAAGTGCATGACTCAACTTTTTTTTCACAATATACTTTCAATATAACTGACACATTTTAAGTAGTCTGGCTCTAACCTGTTTGTGCTTATTGTGGATTTTACCCCTCACTTTACAGTGTGATTTTGGGAGAAAGAATCACCAAACAATATATACATATATATATATAGTGATTACCTGTGATCCACTGTGAGTTTTGTAAAGAAGCTTAAGCATAAATCACAGTTTCCCAAGAAGGAAAGAGCATTTTTCTTCAAACTCTAACTAAAAAGCTCTAAAGAGGTCAGAAAGTGTAGAATCATCAGGCACTGCTCTGAGCACAACAAAGGACTGAAAATTCCAGGCTAACACCTCCAAGGTACCTGTCTTACTGGTTTAGAAAGGGACTGTCATAAGATCTTTGGCAAAAGCTCTTTGCTTAAACAAGCATGTTAGTTACATGGTAGTAGTGTCAAATCAATGAGAATGAGTTTTAAAACAAATTTAGTAATCATCAACTGTTGCACTTTTATCAGCATTCATAACTAAAAATATTCAGATAATTTAAGTCATCACAATGTTATTTAAACAAGTCTTAAAATCCACCCTTCATGTGGCCTATGCTCTACTAACTGCCTTAAGAGTTAATAAGGGTAGACACCTCTGCAGTTTAGCTGGACATGAACTTCATTACAAAAAAAAATATATATTTAATATAAGCCTTCTAGACCCGAGTGCTGTAATTTGAACAGCAGCGTTGTTGGGAGAGGTATTAAGTTACTCTGTACCACTCAGGCTGAAATAGTAGTTGGAAGTGGGAAAAAAAGAGTGAGAGGAAACTCTGAAAATTCCTGTGGTTCAGGGTGTATACAGAAACAAATGGTATTTACAGCTTCTCTGCTCAAATACTACTTATCTTTAATTCTACATACAGCAAACTGTTCTGTAAAATAAAGCCTATCTGAAATAAAACTAAAAGACCACTCATTTTTACCTATTTTATATGCAAACAACTTCAGTAATTACTATTAATTTACTGAAAGGTTAGGTGCTTATAACTACAAAATTTAATCTGAAGTTTAAATTACTCCCATGTCTAGATAAGTAGACAAGAAAATCCCTCTGAGTTCATGTAAACAAATTATTGTTTAAAATATATTAAATACAGGTATTTCACTGTAACACCTATTCACCTATGCTACTGTATGTACCATATTATAAGAAACTAATCTAAAACTCAAATGTTACAGATAATTAAAGAATTAACTTCCTAATGGTGACAATTTGACACCATTAGGAAACTCTGAAATCACTGCGTTGAAGTCTTGGTTGCAAACTTTTATTATTTTCCAGCTGAATTTCAACTGTAAAATACCATCACATTTTTCTATAAACCACAACACTCACCTTATGGGGCCTCCACAAAGTGCTAGACATTTCCCTTTTAGAGGTTCCATTTCTTTTCCTAACACCATTTGTTTTTCCTTCATTCCCAGCTTTGAACTGTATGTGCAACTGAGACGTCCTTGCACTATGACACTTGTATTTAAGGCTGGATAAGCAGCAAGAAACTTTTTGACGTGATCCTTCCAAGGAAACACTTCTTTGTAAAATATGGTGAGTTTTGCTCATCTGTGCATTCGGTCTTCCTAATTCATTTATATTAATCTGATATTCTGAATCTGTTTTTGAGGGCAGACATGCAGATGTGCTACGTTCCAGTTTTAAATGAGGGTATTTTGCATGAGAGTTCAGATTTAACTCTGGACTGCAAGAGCCATTAACCTTTTCACTGCTTGATGCAAATGATCTTTGTGTAAGATGAACTGAAACACATGAGAAGCCATCAGGTACTTCTTCACGAGTTGTCTGCTGAGAACCATTCAGAATTTGACTTTTGTCCTGTAATGATGCATTCAAATAAAGCGGTCTGATGTCTCTGACTTCACCAGAAGAGCAAACTGTTTTAGACAGTCTAAGTCCATTGACTGCTGTTGAAAGGAATCCCTTGGAAATGGTTTGATCTTCTTTTTGTGCCGGGTCACTAGGAGAAATAATTAATTTATGAGATGTTTGATAGGTGCCTCTATGTGGTAGTTGACCTGAGCTTACTGGAGAAGCTGGAGGAGTACTGGAAGGACTCCTAGGAAAAATAACCAGTGATGAACAACGTCGCAATGGAATTTTAGTTTTCTTCCTCACTGACAAAGTATCTTGGTCAAAAGTAGTATTACTTCTATAAAGTGTTTCCTGAGATGAGCTGCTCCTGGAGGGATTACATTTGTTTGCAGTGCTTCTGCATGAAGAGTCACCATATGCAACACTACTACAGAAAGTACTGTCACTTGTCCAAAGAGTGCCACTGCCGCTGTCACTGATGACACTGTTACTATATGAACCTCCATCACTTGTGGTACTTGCACAAGATCCATAGTCACTGCCAGCACTGCTGAACGAGCCACTGTCACTTGCTGCAATGCTGCTGAGGCTGCCTCTGCCCCGAGCAGCATTGCTCAGAAGGCTATCATTAGATCGATGATCAGCCACAGTTCCAGCGCCACAACTCCCTTCGCTACCAATACCAATGAATGAAGTGTCTTCACTGGCAGCCACGGCATCACCAAACCGAGAACATCCACTCTGCTTCCTAGACTGCAAGGAAATGTGCAGTGAACTGCTCTTTTTTATTTCCAGTGAAGAAATAGTTGTGTTTTTCTCTTGATTGATTACTTGTTGCACTACAGGTGCATAAGCAGCTTGTCTAGGAGTTAGTTTCACTTGTGTAATGCTAGGTGCAGAATTCTGCGATTTTTTGAAGTACGTACAATTACTACTATCCAAAACATCTTCAGAGGTTTCTGATAATGGATCTGTGTTGCTTCTTGGAGTAGCAAAATGGAATCTTAACCGTCGTGCCATTTGTCCTCATTTCCATGCATGTTAGCAAATGAAACCCACAAAGATCCTTCAGCAGAAAGGCTACAGGCAGCTGCACAGAACCCAGAGCTAGTACATTGCAACAGAAAAAGCCCATAAAAGTTGCAGTCTTTGTCCTAATTTCTACAAGATACTAGCATTTTAAAAAAAAGGTACCTCTTGAAATAAGTCAGCCATTCCTTGAACTGTAGTTTCTGGACCGTCGTTGATTGCTGGCAGTCAGAAAGCCTTCATTTAAAAAGCACTAATGTTCCAAGGATCTCAGCTGCGACACACTGACAAACACTACTGACCTGTTTCAATTATACCTTCTGGAATTTGCATAAATGAATACAATAATAGGCTTCCAGAACTTGCAAGTTTCAAACAGCAACGCCTGCTGCGGCTGCACGAGCTGAGTCAATGTGTCCGTACTTTCCCCAGCAGCGTATGACTACTAATATTTTTACCCATAGGTTTAGAATTACAGGAAGTTGGTAGGAATGAAGTCCCATATAATTGAGTATCAAGTCCAGGATTGAATTTCCAAATAGTAACCATGCTAGCAAACTGCTGAGGTCTGAATTATGCATAAACTAGTGAAATAAGCTTCCTCTCCCTTAAGAAAATGTTTTTCTGCACTATTTAAATAAAACTTGGAAGAAATCTGGCATTATCGTGCAATCCACATGCTGCTAAGCAATCACACTTTCTAAAGATTTGCACATAGTAGAACCCTCTCCTGTTTATTAATTCATAATTTTAAATGAGGTGCAATTGAATAGGAGCCAAAAAAAGTTTTTGTGGTTAATAATTTGGCATTTATTTTTATTTCTAGTTTGACCTTTTCTAACTACAGCAGTTAAAGGTGGAAAGAAACAAAATTATTCTTACAAATTAAACTACCTCATTTTGTTTGGTGGAAGCCCAGAGTAAGGAGATATTCATTACAGTTCAATGTGATTTGCAGATATATGACCAGCTACACAAACTTTAGAACACTGAACTAAGTGTGCACAGAGATAAACAGCATTAACAAACACGATTGCAGAAGAAAGCTATTCTGTATAATTATATGCAAACTGCTTCATACATTCATAACTAATTAGTTTTTTTTTTTTTAATTTTCATCTTTTTAATAAAATGATCAGCATGTCAAGAAGTTAATATACTGTCTATTCTTCCAAGAGTAATGGGATTGAGAATTCCTACAAAATGTTTCACTGGCTCATAAAATCTGAAGAGGTCCTTTGCTGGCACCTAGTGGGACTTTTGATAAAAGACAATCTTGAATCTTTGCTGTTAAGTAGGATTTTTTTGTTGCGGGTTTTGTTTTGAAAAACACCAACATGTGGCTAAGAACGTACCTTTGAATACATAAGCCATATACAATGCAGTACTGAATGCTACTGCACTAACATGAAATTACTTAGTGCTGCTGAAAGAGTACAAACAGAAGAGAACACAAGGCCATTTATACTTTTATAGGTCATACTACTAGGAGTTTTTTCTGCTTCATATTTATTTAACCTTTGCTGTATTTTAAGCTAGAAGGCAGTAAAATTAACATTTATACCTCCTTCCCAAAAAAGAGCCAAGAATCAAATTCACAGTACCTTGTTTGCAAGCAACAAATTTGTTTTCTAATTATACTCCAGGGCTTACTTAACCTCCATTACCTGAATTCCATTATTAGAATGCAGCAATAAATGAATACTGGCTTATTCATAAAAAGCCAACAAATACAACACTTCATTTATTTCATTATGTTTAACCAACAGGACTTCTTCTAAAGTTATATGTTGGTGGGGGACTGGGATGGGGAAAGAAGAGGAAAGGAAAATACCATAAAAGATTCTTTTGGTCAGTTTCAAAAAGTTACATTTGAACTTCAAGCAATATAGTAAAAAAAAAAACCATAAAACCAAACAAACCAAACACCAACCAAAAAACATCAGCAAGTGACCCTAAGATATGTGAGTGAAAAGTAAAAAAGGTATTTCTTAAGGCTTCTTCTCTCCCCAAGAACAAACGTATTAATTAGTGGCACAGTTTGTAACATACTAGTGTGACACAAAGTGCAGCCATTGGAGGTGCTGGTTTCTTTTAGTAAAAGCATTACTTTCTCCCTCAGAGGATGATCTGAAATGCTTTTTAAATTTTACTGAAGAAATCCTAAGAAAACAATAAACTGACATAATTTGGTAACTCAAGGCTTAAGACCCCAGCAAAACTTTTCAGTATCTCTCTTCCTTAGTTATACCTGAATAGATATTGCCAGCCAACTACAGCTTTCGTAGGCAACATAAAATGGCTTTTAAAATGTTAAATTTGATGCTGCTGAATTAGAGTTGGCATAAAAATAAGCTAAAAATTAGTATTTAAAAAAAATACCAATAGTTCCATTCAAAGCTAAATGTCCTTGATTTATTTGGTATCAGTAACATATTTAGGCACTTTGTTTGCAATATACTTAAATTGTGACGAGGTAGACCTAAATTGTGTAAGATGGAAAGATAGCAAAAGGTGTGGTCCCTTCACTGATTCATCTCCTAAGTGATCTCAAGGTCCTTCTTGACACATTTTTCTAGTGTGTTTTTAAAGACAACCATAATTAAAGACTCCACAAACTGCTCAAGTCCTTTATTCTACTAAAGGCTTGCAACTCAGAAGAACAAACTAGATTTAGCACTCCTTTACAAAATCCAAGACAAGTGATTTTTGAAAAGTTTTAAAGCTATTATGGGAAGATTTCACAACTCTGACTATTAGTTATACAACCAATGTAGCAAGACCTGAAACTTAAGCTAAACTCTGAAGAAAGGTTTTGAGGCTGGTATTCAAGAACACATTTCTTAATAACAAGCAGGTATTTCTGGCTTCCATTTATCCCTAAAAGTTAAAGGGAACAAAAGCACTTGGGATCAAATTTTGTAAAGAGGAAATTAACCATTTGGAGGACAGTCTCACAAATACAAGAATATTTCAGTTTTATCAGCTTGCTCACATTTAGACTTTAAACAGTCATCCAATAGGTAGATGAAAGAACACTGAAAATAACATAATAAAATACTAAATTAACAAAAGATTAAACATCTTTTGATCATAGCTACTTAGCAAGGCACCTCTGGTTTCTGATATGTGAGGATGAATGAATAGAAGTGGGGGAGCTTGTCAATGCTAAACAACAATCATAGCTAAGGCAACAATTTGTCTTACTTAAAAGAACTCAAGACATCCGGGATAAAAACATTGTTTCTGCGAGCAAGCTAAAGAGAAATAGGGAGATGGCCTGTTCCATTCACCAAGTGAGACAGAAACAATGAAAAATATACAGATTTTATTGTAGAACTATAGAGTGACTGATGAGGTCATGATATTTTGACCTCTAAATATAATAATACATGGGAGACAAAGCACCATTTCCTAGTTGATACCAATAAAATGTTTAATTGGTTCCTCTCCCATAAGGAAACAGATCAAACAACTTACATATCCCCAATCAGAGAGAGAATGCAAAGGAGTTCTCTTGGTGGAAAACACAAAGAAAACACCGGCCTTCTTCCCGCAGAAAATCAAGAATCCTACTTTCTAATCATGCCTCATGGCTTCCAGGTGGTGGCAGCAATGCTCTAACGAGACGTGCAATGGACAGAGTACTTCGACCTCACAATGGATATGCTGTAGCCCATATTACGTCCAGATGGAAATCTGAGCTTCTTGGAAAACCACATTTAACCTCCTGCGTAGGCCACAAGTGCTGGTGATTCCCTCTAACATCGCTTTTAAATAAATCAGAGAGACACCATATTTGAAATACTTGGGACAGGTAATACCACCAGTTAAGTAGTAAATTGTTTGGGGACTGTGTAATGCCTATAACCAAGAAACAAGCCTCCTCCTTCTTAAATCTCATTATTCTAGGCAGTTTGTACTTATATCTACCCATATTTTCACTCTTCCCAACTTTAGGGAGAGCACCACAGTGATAAAAAATACAATGGATTACTGAACATATGCAGAAAGCTTTAGGAAAAAATTTTTTTCAGGGCCAACACACTACTCAAGCACAAAGAGATCCTTTAATTGGAATGAAACTGCGTTTGGAGTGCAAGAGCACTCAATCCGTCCTATTAGTTCCAAACTCCTGCAGAAGGGAAAGGTATATATATTCCAGTGACAAGGAAAGTCAGTGAAATGGATACAAGCGTCATGATTGTACTGCGATAAGCTTACTCACAACAAAACACAGAAAAGAAATAAAGGCAATTAGATATCTTCACACAAAATGAGAGCTTGGGTCAGAGGACTTTTGATTTCACCAAGATAACAGAAGCACAAGCTAGCCCTGTCTCACCAATGACCTACCACTCAGAGTGACACCTATCCACATGATCACAATCCACTGTTCACTTCTTGAACTTTCCAAAGAAAATCCATACATGCTTTCTTTCATGATACTCCTCATACATTGAAGAAGCTTCTCACACCACATATCAATACTGCTTTGTTTGTAGGGAAAAATAAATATCCAATGCAGAGCTTTAGGTATCACCAAAGAATTTGGCCCCATCATGTGAACAGCACTACAAAAGAATGACGCTTTCATGAATTAAAGAACATTAGAAGTTTAGAGTAAAAATGTAACTGCTTCAGGGCTTCAGAAGTGTGGTAATATCAGATAAATAAACAAATCAGGTCTGCCTTTAGCTTTAGGTTTCATTATAGAAGTTAAGGTTTTTTGGTGTGGGTTTTTTATCCACATTGAATCCTGATGGTCTTGCTTTCACGCAAGTCTTTAATACACTGCAAAATTAACATAAAAAGACCTACCAAACGGTTTTCATCAAATACTTCAAAAAGGAGTCTGTGTTTCTGAGGATTAACCTATGAAAAAGAAGTACAGTGATCATTAACATATATACTGAATTCCAGCACTTGTTTTCAGCAAAATCTCTATGTTTATGCAGGAGGAAAGAAATACCTAAGGTCTCTAGTAAACAGTAAATCTATACCTTGCTGCCATTCTACTATGGAATGCATTTCTATTAGAACCAATAAGCCATAACTGTTACTATTCCAAACTGTTTCTAAATCCATGCACATGCTTTTAAACACTCACAGAAAAAAGAAGGCAACATCAAGACTGAAAATGTAACTGGGTTTTTTTTGTGCCAGAGTTAACAAACATATTTCTAAGGAAAGCAGTTTGTGAGCCTTTTAGAACATTAATTTTAAGAGTTATTTCTGAATTAGGGAAGAGTTCTGAAGTAGAGGAGTACTGCGTAGTTTTTCCCAATGTGTCAGCATATCCAACAGGTAATAAGGCTATAAACAAAATCACTTACTCGAAATAAAAGTTCTTCATTCCATTTTGGGTTTAAGGACTATGTGTGGAGGAAGAAAAAAAAAAGAAGAAAGCATTAGTTATACTGACAATTCTGTACTATCGTACATAGTTTTTGATGTATTACAGATGTTTTATTCCATGTAACAATCCACTAAGAAAAATCTATAAAAACTTTAACCTTGATATTGCTCATAAAAGTCAAAGGAGTCTGGTACTGTTTAATGCAGTGCAGAATGGGGGCAACTTATGCAGGTATTCTCAGATTTTGGCTGTACCATGGATGCAGAGAAGGTGCATTAGACACCTGAAAACAGTGAATTTAGGGTATGCCCCTTCAGTAATAATCACTGCCTTCTTCTCAGTTCAACACCCACATTACTTACATGCAAACAACTCTTAACAAATGCCAAATCTCTAAGCAACATTATCTACACAGACCAGGCACAGATGGGCCAAACACAGCATAATAACTCACTCATAGAAACTCATCTTTGAACTGCGATTATTTTTAAAAATACTAGAAATAATTTAGCTACAAAGAAGAGCTTAAAGTAACAATTATGAATGTGGAAGGAAAAATGCATGAGTGATCTCATAACATAAATCACAGCCACTATCCAAGAACAACAATTTGGAAGAGTGTTTTCCCTCTCGTGTATACAGTTCTTTATTTTCAGTTAAGCTAAGTTAGCAGTACTGACTTTTTCCTGCATGTATTCTAGAAAAACAAGCAGTATCATTATTCAAGTGAATGGTGCAATTTGATGTTTAAACAGAACAAACTGTGTTTGTGTTTTTAACATAAAAAAGATAAAAGTTGTACAGCAAGATTCTTATATCATTAAAGATCTCAGAAACATCAGAACAATCCAGTACTTCCATTAATGACATCGTTTTGAATCAGTACTCACCTTACAGTCCTTAGTTTTCCCTCTACCTTTCAATAAAATTTTTGACCAAAAGAATGCCCTAAACAGAGAAACTGAGCAGATCACGGAACATTCCTTTCCACATGTCCATTCACTCAAGACATACGAATTCTCCTATTTCCTACCAGTTTTAATTTTTCCTCTGGAGTCTGATTTAAAAAAACCTCAACACAATACCACAAACCCCAAACAAACCCCACCACACCCACACAGATAAGATGACTAACCTTTCTAATAGTTTTTGTCTGAATACTGGTAAGGACTCCATTCATTGGATCATACAATGTCACTTTCACATACGGGTCACTGGGAGGGGAAAAAAAAGCAAACAAGTAGTATGCTGGTCTATGCCCATTTTGGTCACCATTACTAGCAGTCAAATTTTAAAAGGCTTAAATCAATAGCAGCTATGTAACTAGGGGTTTACAATTACTTTACAAATACCACAGAAATTGGTAATTACAATCACTTCCTACAGTTTTAGAGATAAAACTAATATAAACACTAGTAGTGATTATGACCATATTAGCTATGCTATTCTGTGTATCAGTACAGTTTGATTCTCTGTCCTCTTTCACAGCTACTTCAGGAGAACAGATCTATTAAATCTTCCACATTTCAACAAGACATGCATGAAAAAAATCAGTTGTGACTGAAAAATATTGAAGTAGTAAGTATCTTAACACTTTAGAACACCTGGAATTCGAGGTACTTCCTTGAACATGCAACAATTTTACTGTATGTTCTATCATTCTGATAGAGTTTGAGTTTAACCTGAATTTTTCTGTTAATGAAGATGTCCTAATATTGTTGCTTAAAATGTCCTACTGCCTTTTCCCTTCCTGTGGTATTAAAACACACCATACTATATGAATATCTACTTTTCATGAACAATCAAAGCACTCAATTGCTCAAAGTAGTAACAAAAGGTGACCAAGACTGTCTGCCATAGAGCAAAAGAGCATATGGTTTTCACATATTTAAGTTATGATGAGAAAAGCTGATCTATTTTTCCTTGAAGTAAAAAAAAAATTGTACATGAAATAAAAATTTAAGAAAGACTGTCTGGCTTTAGGGAAAAAATGAATTTCACAAGAGAAATTTTTCTATTGCTAAATTGATGTCACACACAGCAATTTTGCTAGTGCTGAAATAACAACAGTCGCACATACGACAAAGCAGCTGACAGCAGAACTTGTACTAAACTCATCAATACTTTTCTAGACCCTCTGTACAAAGGCCAGAAGCAAAAGTGGCTTTAGCACAAAATGCATTCTGCCACTTGCCAACTCTACAAGATCTTAAAAGTATTTCAATTACCAACTCAAAAGTCTGATCATTCCTTTGCTAAATGTTAAGCCACTGTTCCTCTGCACATAATTTGAGCTGAAACAGTCTAATAAACTACCAGTGCTTCATACTGTGTTCATTCCAAGTCTTTCAAGCACAGATGAGAATTTTGACTATAACTAAACTCTAGTTATTTTAGCTGTAGCCCTCCTGAAGTAAAATACAGACATGGATCTATCCTCCATGGCAGAGCTATTTTACCACACAGAGAATAAAATACTCCTATACTTTGTTTTGCCAATATATAAGATCTGTCCAAGTGAGTCTCAGACTAGAAAGCAAAAATCTTCATGTTTATATAGCCTCTAATAAGTTACCAGTTAAAAGAGTTCAGATTTTTTTTTTTTTTTTGCAAGAGGCACAGAAGAATTTACCAAGAACTAAACAGCTGTAGAAAGAAAATAAAGAAGCAGCTGTCCCTTCATACATTAACAACATACTCTTACCTGGCTCCTAAGATATCCTTCTTGGCCAGGCCAATTCCAGCTATAACCTTCACTCTGACAATTCGCGTGTCCTCCTTAAAAACAAAGTAACATATTTTTCAGGTCTATTTTCAATTAATAAAGCTAGAAGAAATTATGGGCATAATTTTGAATTCACACTGAAAACTATAGACTAAATGATGCAGTTGCTTTGTCTTACAGAAATAGCTCTATCAGTAACAGGCAAATGTGCATGGACCATACAAGTTTTCACCTAATTATCTTGGCATTCATCAGAGGGAGGGAAATAGACTGACAGCATTTATCTCCTGGGCAGAATTAAAAGGGTATCAAATTTATCAAAATACATTAATAAAGCAGTAAAAAACTCCAAAAAGAAATGAAAGAATAAAGAATTATTGCATCTATTTTTAGTTAACAGCGCAGAGAGGTCACATTCAAAACATCAGGATTTCAGATGTGACCTGCCAGCAGGGTATATGAGATTTTAAGAAACCAAAAAATATTTCAATTACACATTATACAAATTACCTTCATAAGAGTGACATAAGTAATTGCACTTCTCCTGTTAATTAATACAGCTGCAGTCCTATATGGCTCATCTGATAAGGTAGTGAATTCAAGAGCAAAAGAAAAAAATCCCAGCAGCTGTGACCACATCAGAGGAGGAGGAGGACAAATGAGCATTGTTTCTCTCGAAAGCAAAAAGCTTTCCAGATGAAGAGCTGTTTGTAGGAGATGGTGGGCCAGAGACGCTTGTGAGGAAAGCTGATCCAGTCTAGGTGGTTAAGGAGTTAAACAGATACAAGAGCAATGGGTGAAGCAGTAGATGCTCTCCCTGGCGCCTTCCTGAATTCCACATACTACTGAGAGTGCTTTCTAAAGGAGACTCCTAGGAAGCACTAAGAATGCTTTGTCATTGGTCTCCTATACAACCCCAGGGCTAAACTCCCTAACCAATCCCAACTGGAGTGGTTCTTAAAGCTAATGGAGACAACTGCATGCTAATCCTGAGGCAGGAACTGCTGGCTAAAAATGTAAAACTGAGAACAGACCACGAAATAAAAACGTAATAATAAAAATGTAAGCAAGTTTCTCCCATCCTCTACAGTTAGAGGTGATTGCCTGGGAACTGAGACGAACATCTACAATGCCACTCACTGACAAAACAATCAATTGTCCAAGACAATTCCTGCCAAGTTATAAGTCTATCTTCAGCCTTCACCTCAAAGAAAATTGTCTCCTACTAGAAACTCTAAGAGCTCAGAAAAGGAAGACCAACAAACAACCCCACCCAGCATTGACCAAAAGTAAGTGGCCTAAGCTTTCAAAATTCTTAGTCATGATCAGACTTTTAAGGTACATAACATTATCATGTGTTTTATGACAACAACAGAACTGAGCAGATTTAAGAAAACATAAGTTAAAAACTATGTTGGCATCAAATTAAGAAGAGCTATTTGTTAATGTTTTTATATATCACAAATATCCTAACAGATCTACCTGTCTTACATTCTAAAACAATGTCCAATTTATCTTCTATCAATTACTTGGCTTCAGTGACATTCAACATCAGCGAGTTTCTGCAATGATTCAAGCTGAAGAGTCCCACGTGTGCATTTCTCCTGAGCACCTCTGCACTGCACCCAGCGCACCTCAACCCCCTCCCGACAGGAGGGCAATCCTCAGTCACAGCCCACGGGACCCACCTGCCAGGAATCAGCTCAACAAACAACCCCACCTTCTCCTTCTCAGAAAAAGACCGAGAGCAGATGCTGATGTAGGACACACAGCTCTAAGAGACAAATAGGTTTTCTTGTATCTGCATTTAGTTGCTTAGACCATGAGATTTGCTCCATTATTCAAGCATGAGAAAAGCAAAGACAATTAGATGCTTTCGGGCACAGGCATCCCAGAGTCAGGCTTAATAGTGCATCAGTGTAGCCTACATAGGGGAGATCCCAAAAATAGGATCCAAGCTCCTGAGATTTTAAAGTTGGCTTAATCACGTGGTTTACTTACTTGTATCATAATAGAGATATGAAAGCTATTTTACAAAAAGACAAATTGCTTTGCACATAGCCTCAGGAAACTAGAAGCCACAAACCCAGTGCTGGCATGCTGAAAGTTGATTTAAACACGCCTTGCTGAAAGAAAGGTTATTATTTATTTGGGGTCAGTGCCAATAGGACAGCTACAGCATTTTAGTTAGCCCAGCAGTACAACTAACCAAACTATCATGAATATATGAACTGCCCCATAGAAATATCTTTCTAGATGAACAGAAACAGTTTTTAAAAATTTCTGAATTGTTCACAACAATCTTCCCAACAGATCTCCTTTTTCACTTTCACTTTTTCGACTAACCACTCTCACTGCCAAAAGCCACCACACCCCTTTTTGGTTTTTTTAAATTGATAGGTGACACTGAAGGGTCCACTTCTTCCTTTTCCAAGCTATGGAGATTCAGGAAAAAATCCATGCTAACATGCAAGGGCAATACATAATCGCAACAGATGAGGTTCCCCATTCTCTGGTCACACCAGTGTGCGAGGAACATCAGGGGAAACTCAGACAGCTCAATCCAAACACAGTCAGAAGGGCCAGACACTGGAAGGACCCATCATGCTGCGACCCCACACATCCTGAAGAGGCAGAGCCTGCCCACAGGATACCGGGCTGTGCCGTGACCATTCGACCTTTCCTCCCCACTCACTGATGACAGGCAGAATTGCTGAGGAACTGCTGCCACAGCTTGAAAAAGCTGCCACAAACACATTGATCCCAGAAAGCAGTGAACAGCCAAAGAGCTCCAGGACTGTTTGAAGCTCATTTCATGCAGACAAAAATTAGGCCATGCAAGCTCTGCACAGGGACGAAGTATCAGATACTTGATTCTGGCACCCACAGAGAACAGATTCAAAATAAAATTTCATGGTTTGAAAGGCAATTTTGAACCTCGCCCTCTTCATTCACCTTGATCAGGAGATCCTTATTTGCCTCCTTCATAGCCACATACAAAAAATTGTGGATCAGTAACTCCAGTAGATCCACAGGCAGCTGCAACATGAGTGTTTTTGTGGTTCAAAAAATACACAGGCTGCAGCCTGTAGCTCTTTTGCTCTTCCATATCGACTGTAGACACTCTCAAGCTTGCTTTGCTACTTTTTTACACCACGGCTGTGCTTCCAGTGGTTCTGGTGGCAGAGGAGGGGGCAGGCACCTAGCCAGTAAACAGGAACACACCAGCCATGCCTAGCAGCACTGCAGTTTATCTGAGAGACTGCTCTCTCAGCCCAATTTATCTCAAGAGCCTCTTCCTGGATATAAATGTCTACCCATGCTTCTGCAGTCCTGACATTAATTTGAACGGGTCAATCTGAATTTATTCTGGCTGTACAGATGAAGAAAGCGAGCATTCTCTGCCGCTCTGCATGCACGGGGAGTCTTAGAGGTTTAGTGCCCTCGGACCCAGCTGCTCTGTAACACAGACATGCACACAACAGCCCATCAAAGGCAGCAGCTCTGGGCACAGACTTGTACAGGGACTGTTTGTACAGATGGAACAAGGACGTTCAGCTTCTTTTGACAACCTCTGACTGCCAGCCATTCCAGAGGCTGGAGGCAAAAAAACCACCAAAAAACAAAAAACAAAAACAAAACAAAACAAGAATACAGTAATGTTACAACTGAACTGTTAAGCTGTTCCCTCTGAGAATATAAGTAATCCAATATGAATCAGGTAAAAACAGCACATGGAAAAAGAAGAAATACTGTTAAAACTACTGAATCTGCCAGGGAATGGCTGCACATAGTGTTTATATCAGTTAGTCTGCTCCCAACAAATTCATGCTTAAACTGTTTTTAGGGGTTATATAGTATTTTAAAGCTATGGGGTAGGAGAATAAGGCTACGGCATATTACAGACACTGAACTATCCAAAACTTCTTGGTCTGATGAAGTCAGACAAAACATCCTTTTCAGAGCTGAGTCAGCAAGATAGTTATCTTATTATCAGCTTCCAGGTTTTATCATTATTCTATTGTTAATCATATTAGTACATTCTAAAGTACATGTTCAAGATGCTAGCCAAAATAGCTGGGCCTACTAAACCATGCCATTTTCACAATCTCTAATAATTAATCTATTTACTAACAGATACTGTGTAAAAAGGAATGAAATAGAAGGTTTCTGAGCTAGTATGTTGACAATCAATAACTTAAAGCTTTAAAGGCAATGCTTTCCAGCTTGTGATTCTTGGAACTGTCCATAAAACAGAAATGCTTTTTATGCATGCCTTAAAATAGATTTAAAATGTGTTCTCAGAGCAACAAAGCAAGTGTCAAACTAATAAAGTGGCACTTGCAGAAGACGACAGTTTCATTTCCACAAAAGTCACTATGAAACTGCCTGTGTTCAATGAATATATATTAAGATGAGACGTTCTTGAACTGTTGATTTAGGACAAGAAAACAGCACTTGGAAAGAAATTTCAACCTTATAAGGAGTTCAAAACTTTTTCACAATCTTGAGAATGGAATAGTCTTGCCTGGCTTACAGTCATTTGCAGTCAATAATTACAAAGGACAGGTATTAACAAACCATTCATTCTCACCCCCATCCTTTCCAAATTCACATGGTAGGAAAATAACACTAAAGACAAGTAGGAGAATGAGTCCTGCCTTAGTGATAGAAGTCCAAGAGAGAGTAGAAGACAGAAGAAAAATATAGGCAGGAAGAACAGGTGAGAAAGAAGGCACAGATCAAGAAATGGTGACATGTTAATGACCATAGCCAAAGCCAGGATGGTTAATTTAATGCAAAACATAAAATGGTAGTATCTGCTGGACTACTAGACAGCTTTTTTTGGAGGAAGCCAATATAAAAATGACTGAGTAGTCAAACAGAGAACATTTCGTAGTAAATAATTCCTCTAGGCAGTAACATCCTGTTATTCTTCTGTTCCAGTTAGATAGGTCAAGAATCAACTACCACTAAAGCCAAGAAAAGACTACCAAGGGTTATTACAACAATAAAACAGTACAGCAGCATCACCTTTAAAGATTCTGGCAATATCAGGAACTATATATTAAGGCTTTTTTAAGATTCATCCCATGTTTGCATATAGTTCTTATTTGAAAGAAAGCATTTCCCACAAAATGGGGAGCCTTAGGTGGAGAAAAGTACTTCCTGCAATAATCAGACCTGGCAAGTGAGGCAGCCATACCTGTTAGGTGACGTCTAAATGACAGCAGGTCTTTTTTAGCATCATCACTTCATTTCACCAGGAGATGGAAAATGGGAAGGAGACTTTGCCATTTGACCATTGCTTCACAACCCAGAGAACACTGTCCCCTCTATAGTGACCAACAGAGCTGAACCATTTTTCTTTGAAGAAATTATTTCAAAACAAGCAAAGTTTTAGATTCAGAAAGATTCCTATTACAGAACTACATTAATTGATCTTTCAAACATAATGAAAGTCATTAACTTCCTACTGCCAGATCAGTCTTACTAACTCACTAGAAGAACCTTACTGTACCATGTGAGTATTTTGTGCTCATAAATACAGAAGTCTCATCCATCAAGAAATGCTGCCTGTTACTACAGATTGTATTTAACAGCTGCATTTGACTATAAATTAAGGAAAAGATTCAAGACAACAAAGTCCACTAATGGAGTTACCAATTTGTCAATAGAATTTTAAAAAAACCAAAACCACTCAACCACCAATTTTTCACTCCATGCAATCCAGTTTCCTTAACAGTCCCACTCAGTGTTTATTAGTTCAGTGTAAAAGAAAGGCTTTAAAAAAACAACACAAACCAAACAGAGGTATGTAAAATAGCTTCTGGAAACCACCAGATGTATACAAATTACACTGCTGTTCAAAAAAACCAAGCAAACACCAAACAAAATCAGGAAACTTCTCAAGACTACAAGCCAGCAAGCATCACTATTTCTCCAAGAGTCTCCACTAATCCAGATACATGGGATTCTAGGACGTGCCTTGCAATGGTAAAGTCCTTCACAACCTAGAAAAAAATAGAGATTTTTTTCTGAAGCTCAGAGACATGAATGTCTGTATTTTCTGTTTGAGTGCCTGTATAAGAACAGAGTCAGAGCAGACATCTCGTACAGAGGCACTGGGGAGACCATAGGCTTTGAACAGGAACTGAAGCACTGGGCTGCCTCCAGTTTAGGCACAAAGGAGTCAAACAACATTACTGGTTTTGTCAGAAGCAATCCAAAAGAAGATTAGCCCATGCCAGTCTCTGAAGTCGCGTCTGAAACATTTCTATTCATCAGCATCACCCCCAAAAGACAGCAATATCAGAAGGGTTGTGGGGTAAGGTGTGCAGAAGTAGGGAAGACAAACCAGGTATTCTAGATACTCAGTTCACCAACTACAAGCTAAAAAACCATAAACAACCGACTCCAGCAGTAGATACTAAAGGAATATAACAACGTATCTAAAGCTTTCCAGAATGAAATACCATATGCCTATGAGAAATCTTAGGTGATCTGCAGTAAACAAGAACACTTGTTCTACACAGGACAGTACTCAAGTGACTGAGAAAGCTGAAATGGCAAATGCATGCAAGTAGGAAGTGTATTTTTGCCTGTGAGAAGTTCCTATTTCTAGCTTCATCCCTGAAACCAACCAAACATACAAAAGACCTAAAAATCTATCTAACTTAGAATGTTATTTAGGCAAAATAAAAAGAGCTAAATGAAATAAGTCTTTAATTCAGTGTGTGAGTGTAAGAACTCTGACATACAGACATTTTAAAATTAAACTGGCTATGAAAGCCATGTACATAGACAAGCAGTGTAACTTAATTGAATGCCATTCCAAAGCCCTACCGTGCAAGCAGGTATTATAATAGAAAACAGAAACAGATACCAGACAAGTCTCTAGCAATTATATTTTTAACACAGCAAACCACTGAAAAAAAATGTAATTCCTTCTTTAACCAAAGAAATAATAGTGCATTAGCTAAAGTATCAACAATTCTTCCTTCAGTCTTTGAAAGAGCATTCCACAATTACTATTAGAAAATACTCTACTTAATACTGCAGTCAATTGTCACAAAAATACAGTAAGTAGAAGTGAATACGTTGTCAGAAAATGCTTGAACAAAGTGTTTAACTTACAGAAATCCAAGTCTTAACAACTTGAAAGTTTTGTATGAGAAAGCCCCTCTTCCAAAACCTGCTGTGCCAAAGAAAGGCAGCAGCAGTTGTGTCAGTCTGCTCCTGTGGGTCTGAACCAACACCTGCTCCTGCATTCATAGGAAGATGGACCCCGACCATGGCAAGAGGAGGCAGGGCTCCCACACCACGGCTCATGCCAAAGTCTGCAGCGGGGAATGCTCCCCACTGACGGCTCCAAGAGCCTGCGGCACAGAGCGCTGTGAGGGGAGTCTGACCTGCTGGGAAGAGGGAAGTACACTTTATGGCATTCCTTTCCCCTTCAAAATAAGTTACTAGGAGGATAAAAAGCAACATGTTCCTCTTATTTCCATACCACTCAAGATCTACTTTTCTACTGCTAAGACCCTGCTTTGAATATAGAACTATTGTTTTTTCTCCATTGACTGTACTAGTGCTCATTATTTCAATATTCAACTAAGCCATAAGTCCTGTGGGTGACAGGATACTTTTACAGAAGAAAAACAGAACGAGATAAATTAAGGACAACTGCATCTGCTAGATTCAGGCACTGCAGCTCAGATACGTACATAAAGCATTTACAAGAACCCACCGTATACCCAATAACCTCAATTATATGTTTTTTATCCCAGCTTCTTTTTGTGTCAGTGACATCATATTAGCAATCCTTTATAAAGTCCAAGTGATTAATACATCATTAACAAAGAAATCTGTCATAAATGCCTAACCTGAGTTGCGGTGGTAGAATCCACGCTCTAATACTACATTTAACTGCCTCAGCAATTACAGTAACTTCTCCTCATCTGCCTTCCTTATTATATTTCCCATATGATCATATCCAAAAGCTACAAGAGGTTTTGCAGATAACATTGCTTTATTTTATCAGGCAATTCTGATTTATACCCCAACCAAATCCATCTTGCAGAGCAAGCCACAGAGCAGTCCTGGGGAAGCAGCAGTGTGCAGACAAACTATGACAAGACTGCAAAATAACGTGGGGGGATGACAGAAAAGTCCTTGATGATACTTTCAATATGACTTGGGTTTCTGACCATGTTTTTCCTCTGCATATACAGTCCTCCAGACTTTGTCAAGACAGAAAAAGACCATCCAAGGAGGGAGAACTCCATTTTCCATTCTAGTATCCTAGGCAAAAGCAGCTAGCAGAGCAGTTTTCCTGTAACCCTAAGATAATTTGTTCTGTCATTTGTGCATGCAGAATCTCACATGAAAACTATGAAGATAACTAAGCAAGTTCTTTACATGCGAATCAGTACGTACTCACTGAATATTAAAGCCTCTGAGCATAAACAAACTGCATTTTTCACATATGTCACTTCAAAAAGTTTGGCTAAGCTTTTCAATTACAGAAAAAGTTGGATCTAATACATTTTTTACCTGCTTTCTCCCCCTTCCCCCAGCTGTTCCAAAGGAACATACTTATGCTCAAAAAGATAGAGGGAAGATCAGAATTTTCAATTTCAAGCAGACTTCAAAATATTTTTCCCATAGCAAGGGAGGCTACAAAGCAGCTAAACTGAACAAAGCTTAACAAAGTTAAAATAGAGAGCCTAAGGCATGGAATCTTTTAGTTCAACTACATAGCCTCAGAAAGTTACCAGCAACTGAAAACAGGATCTTGCAATAGAGGAAGTGTTATACAACCCTTGCAGTATGCAGTGCTAATCTTCATTAGAAATCCTATGTAATTCAAATAATAAGATGAAGGAAAAAAGTCATTTAGGAGCTTTTTAGCTCCTTCTCCAGAAGTAAAGCACAACTTAAGAAAGAGAGCCATCCTAACAGACAAGGAATAGTATTTCAGAGCTTTAACAAACTGAATTCCTATTATGGATGCAACAAGTATGCATTGACACAGAGATCATCACTCCCTGAACACAAAAAAGAGCTGATAAAAGACAATCTTGGTAAAATATCCTGTTGGCTCAAAGACAACAGTACTGACATTTCACGCAGGTCACCAAACAGCTTTCAGAGAGATACTGCTTTTAGTCTTCCTCTATCTGCAATTTTAAAAAAACCCTGACTTTCCTTCTTCTTGATGAAGTTAACTATTCCATGATATTCTGCCCCATGCACAAGCCTCGGTTACAATCCAAAAGCCACCCCACCTGTCTACCACTTACACCCACGAACAGGTACACCAGTCACAGCCACCTTCCAAAGATCCACGTGCTCAGGAACTACGACCTCAGGACAGAGGCCACTGCAGGAGTCACTTTCAGTCACCCACGGGTTTACGGCAAAAAACACTGAAACGCAGACAGAATTTCACACTCCCGCTAATGGCAAGGCTGGGATGAGCCCCATCGCTCAGGCACCGCACTACCTTTTGTACCGCTCTAATCCACGCACCGCTTCTGTCACACCCCCTGTGACAAAGCCTGGAACAAAGACGCGGTTCTTCGGTACCGGGGAGAGAGCGGGGGGGAGAAGAAATCCCGCTTCACTCCGTCACGAGGAAGTTGGGAGCGCACGCGGATCCCTCCGTCCATAAAGGAGGCTCCACAGCTTCCAGCGGGAGGAGACAGGAATGCCGGTGCTAGACGGCACGGCAGCCGCCGCCTGACGGCGGGCCGGGGCACAGGGGAGCCGGCACCGGGGCGCCGGTCACACCGGGACCCCCCTCATCACCTCACCCCGCTCCCCCGCCCCGCG